>NIVC01002065.1:107500-207743 GCA_002269645.1 Macrostomum lignano | reverse complement strand
TTTTCTCCAATGTTTGCTTTTCTATTGTTCTCGATTCTCCCCAATTATCCCCGATTTCCAATTCCTTTGTTCTCGACCCCGGCCCTATTGGTCTCAATGTTTGCTTGGCACACTTTGCAACCTCTGCGCCAATTATCCCCCACCCACCTCCGGATTGCGCAATTTCCCTTTTGCTCATGTTGCTATGCGGTCTTATGTTTCTCATCATGACTCATTCTGACGTCATTCAGCCGGCAGCCAATCAGAGAGAGGGAGTCATGGAAACGACCTTGGAGCGCGGCTGGAAGGCTATAAAAGGAGGCGGTTTCGGCATGAGAATGCTCAACTTTTGCCCACCTTCGGGCTCCTAGTCTTTCTTTAGACTTGCCGTCAGACTGAATGAGTTCTGACCCATTCGTCTATAAGACGAATCCCTGCCGGTCCGCGTCTGTTACCGCCAAGTTATCTTCAGCTCCCAAGTGAGCTCGCCTATCGGCCAGCGGTCTGACACCGCACAGCATCATCAGCTTCGCCTGATCTACACCAGCGCCTCGTCGCTTCAGCGCATCGCCGCTTCACTGTCCGCCTGACTGCAGCCTACAGCCGCCCTCGGTCACTCCGTCTCTCTCTCTCTCTCTCTCTCTGTGCAGCCGCTGGTAAGTTCCTGTTACTGATTTGTGCTCTAATTGCCTTTGCTTATCCGGAGTTTGCCTATTTTTCCATGGTCTGATTAGAGAGCTGAGCCAGTTGTGATACCGTACCTTTTGCTGTATTTTTACTCAATAGTGAAGCCGCCTAATTGCCTGATTATTTGCCTAAGGGCCTAATTATTAACTATTAACTAACCTCATCATTATTCACTCTTTCACCATCATTTCACTCATGGCTTGCTAAGCCTTTCTCCCGGTGGCAAAGCATAGAGAAGTTTGGGTAAGCTAATGGCCTCTCCCGTGCAAAGCTCGCCTGTGAGTGCGGGCTGCGGGGCCGTGCGTGCGTGCAGTAGAGGATTAGCGAGTCTTGGCACAGAATGGCAGTAGGAAGGTTGCAACCCCATGCTGACGCGCCTCTTTGCCCTGAGCAATCTAAAACTAGAGACAGTACATGTTCACCTCATACTACCTCTTAGTAATCAAAGTCGCAAGTCAGCCTCGCTCACAGCCACAAGGATCCCCTGCTGAGAAATCCTCCAGGATTGAGCCCAGAGTTCCCGATCATGCCCCAAGCAGAGTCCCTGTACTCGGCTGCATGCGTCTCCCCTGTTAGCCTAAATCCCCTGGTAACCAATCCAGGCGGGGCTCTAGCCTCAAGAGGTCTGGTAGCAAGATCCAGGTGCACCAGGTCACATAGAGTGGTGGCAGCCACTCGTCATACCATGACCGAGTGACCAACTATTGCACCTTGGCTACAGGTGGGGTCCATGTGGGTCCTTGGCCCTCTGGTCACGAAGCGCTACCAAAGCTACTAATCATGTGGGCGGGACAGTCTGGTGCTGGAGGTCCGTCAGGTCATTGCCCGGTCATAGGCAGCCTACGGTCATTGCCCCCTCTAGCCAAGCGTTCGTCTCTCAATAGGAGTGGACTGGCGACAAGGGCGGTTACATCAATGGGCCTATTTAGGTCTTAGGCTATATAGTGTAAAATCCATTTGAAAATCTATAGTAGCTATACCTAGGACTCTAGGGCCTTAGAAAGGTAAGGTATCAAAATCCTTGGGATAATGGCTTAACTTTCTTATGCTCATATTATATTGTGGGCCTAACCCTAGCTAGTAGTGATGTGTTCCTTATTACCCGACTTTCGATAATCAAGGAACAATCACTTCTAGCTCAACAGCTAGGCAACCCAGTAAGTCAAACGAAGGTATTCAATTACCTTTAATCCGGATTTGAATTTCTTGAGTAGTTCTCGCTAGGAACTTGTCAGTAGATCTCGTAGATCAGGCGCCTTGATTCTTCAGTTGCTCTGGTCCTGGTTCCTCTTGTACTTCCGATAAGTTCTTCCGGCCGGTATCTTCCGTCAGGACCAATCAGAGGCCTCGTAGCAACAATGGGTACCCTGCGCCAAACTGCGGTCTAAATTAAGCCTCCTTCTTCTAGCAGTGCCTCTATGCACTCTAGGTATAGCTCCGGAAACCACTGATAGTCCTCTAAGATCTATCAGGGGCAGTCCTTCTGGAGACTGCAACCAATGGAGTCTAAACAGACTCAAGAGTCTCAACAGACTCAATTAGACTCAAGTCTCAATAGACTTGAGCGAGACGTCTCTAACACAACGGCGCAAATAAGGAAGGCTTACCGCAACAACTCGACCGAGTCTCGATTGACTTGGTAGATCAGGAAGTCCTCCTAAGGCTTCCTCTTCGGAGCGCTCCTCTTCCGTGGGGAGAATGGCTCCGGTACCGCTTCAGATCGCTTGTATTTATAGACAAGTTTTTGATCCAAAATAGTATCATGACAATTCACGTGTTGCGCTAAAAGGGGAAAATGGCTCATGGCGTATTATTCTGGTAACATCTTTTTCTGGTAGCGTGATTCATTCAAAGCTTAGGCGCACATGCGTGTACTTACTTACTTATAGTAGTATTATACGATTATCTTCTTTTTTCCTTTTTTAACGGGAGGTAGAACACTCTACAAAATCTCCCTTTTTTACGAAAAAACTCGTCCCGAGTTTTAACAATAAAATTCTGTGGTGATCAGTTAATATAGGAAATAAACAATTGATTTTGTGCGCGTCTAGTGAAGCGAGGGTTTGGTCAAAACTCTAAAAACTTTTCAGTACATATTGCGGTCAAAACTCGAATATCGCGTAGACATCAAGTGGCATCAGGTTTGATCCGACACCACTTTCGAAACGTGCAGTCTCGCGGCATACTATTACATAAGGGGCATCCTATAACGCCCCTACTAGCGGTTTGCTTCAAACAGTGCATGCAAATAAAATGTTGGTGGTTACAATATTGAAACGTGCGCCAAGAATAACAATAGGCACATTGTCGCAAACTATCTCTACAGAGGGGACAATTCTGCCATGGCTGAATATAATGTGAATCGCTTAAACATTGTCCGCAAACTTTATGTTCGTTGATGCAAATAGTCGGTGGCTTGACAGCCAAGTCATCAGTTAAACATATCGGGCAGTCATATAGCTGCTGAGGCTGGGGCGCCTGTTTTGACAGTGCGTTGCCCATAATTGTCGTCAATTTGTCGCTGTCTTTGTGTCGCTCGGATTAGTCGCCTTTTACGACAAGCTTGCGAAGCTGTAGTGCTATTCTTTATCCCGGTCACTACACGGGGTTGTTCTCTAAACTCTAGCGTGGTCGTAGGTTGTAGCCATGTGGCTGGCTCACATCTGTCGTTTGAGTCTCCTCGTGCTTCGTCGCGATGTGGCGGTTCGTTGAACGCGTGCGATCAGCGTTGTCTAATGTCGGTAGAAACGTCGCTGTGTCAGTGTTGATCTTCTTTAGTCGATGAATGTGTACGTAGAACTGGTGCTGATGTGGATCTTGTACATTAGCCAGGCGTGCCGTTGTTGGTGACGTTAGTTGGACCACTCGATAGGGTCCTTTGTACTTCTGTGCATGTTTATGCGTCTGCTGTGGCGGGTAGTGTAGGTAGACGATGTCGCCGGCCGTCAGGGTTGTCGATCTCGCGTCGTTGCCGGTGGTCAGAGCCACCTGGTTGTCAATGTTGTGCTTGGCGATCTTCCATGCGAGGTGTAGTTGCGTGACGAATTTCTGAATGGAAGTCGGTACTTCCACGTACTGCGATGGTAGCAATTGCTGTGCGAGCAGATTCGGCGGTTGGAAGTCTCGTCCAAACATTAGGAAGAATGGCGTATTGTCCGTTGATCGATGAATAGCGCTGTTGTAGGCCATTGTTACAGATTGCAGGTAGATGATCCAGTCTTCCGGCTGTTGGTGCGCGAAATGTGTAATCATCTCGTGCAGGTTGCGGTGAAACCGTTCAACCATGTTTGCCTTCGGATTGTAGGTCGATGTGTAGATCTGCGTAATGTTGAGAATCCTTACGACTTGCTGAAACAGTTGCGATGTAAACTGCGATCCGTTGTCCGATGTGAGGTTCTTCGGCGTGCCGTACTTGCAAATGATTTCGTTGAAGAAACTCATTGCCACTGTCTGAGCTGTGATGTCCGGTATCGGTATGGCGATAGCAAACTTCGAGAAGATATCCAAGGCGGTTAGAATGTAGGTGTAGGCGATGCCCTGGAGACAGCTCGGTGGTAGCGGTCCGGTGATGTCGATGCTTAGACAGTCCATTGTAGTCGACTTCGGAATGGACTGTAGCTGCGGTTTCTGTCGTCGTCCTGTCTTTGATGCAGCACATGAATGGCAGTTGTTGCAATACTGCTTGATGTCGCCGTACATAGTTGGCCAAAAGTAGTATTGTTCCACTCTCGCGATGGTCTTTGCTGCCGACAGGTGTCCAGCGAGTGGGTTGTCGTGTAGCTCGTTGAGAATTGCTTGCCGAAACGAATATGGTATGTAGATCTTGGGTTTATTGTCGCTCATCCAGTAGAGCCGTGACTTATTGATTGTTAGGTGTTGTCGTTGCTTGCGTAGGAATTTTCGTTCCATGGGACTGAGTTTGATGTTCTTGTCGTCGTCTTTAACCGCTTGGTAGAAGTTGTCGCGCTCGGTTTCATCCACCAACTCCTTGATGTTAGGGATTGGATGAATGGCGTTGACTTCATAGGCTCTTGACAGGGCGTCCGCGGCTTTGTTGGTAATTCCTGGTTTGTAGACGAGTTTGTAGTTGTAATCCTGGATCTTGAGTGTCATTCTGATGAGTCGGTTGTTGGTCTGTCCTTTTGTAGTTACGACGTAGGTCAATGGTGCATGATCCGTGCGTACTATCGTCTGTATTGGAGAACCATAGATGTAGTAATGAAACTGTCGCAGGGCGAACAAGACTCCTAGTAGCTCTCGTTCCGTAGCTGACCACTTTGTCTCATTTGGTTTGAGTGCTCGACTGACGTAAGCAATAGGTCGTTCCTTCTTGTCCTCGGTTTCCTGTAGTAGGACTGCTCCGAGTCCCGTTCCTGAGGCGTCTGTCTCGATGATGAAGGGCTTGTCGAAGTCCGGATGCTGTAGCAGTGCGTCTGATGTCAGCTGTCGTTTGATTTCGTCGAAACTTTCCTGTTGTCTCTGTGTCCAGTTGTCTTGCTTCCATTTGTCGAACTTGAGCAGGTCGTACAGTGGCTTTGCTGTCTTTGCGAAGTTAGGTAAGAACTTCCTGAAGTATTGCGCAAGTCCAAGGAATGATTGGACCTTCGTTATACTGGTTGGCGTAGGAAACTTCTTCACCTTTTCCACGTTGTCTGGGTCCGGTGAGATTCCTTTGGCTGTCACCTGATGTCCCAGGTAACGCACGTTGTCTCGGAAGAATTTGCATTTAGTTGGTTGTAGCTTCAGACCTTGGCGTTGAATGAGCGCTAGGGCCTTCTCCGTAGCTTCGTAGAGTCGCTCGAAATCCTCTCCGTAGGCTAAAATGTCGTCGACATAGTGCAGCAGGTTCGTGCATCCTGCTAGCATGTATGCTGTTAGTCGACTCATCGTTGCTGGGCTGTTGCTAAGTCCCATCGGCGATCGATTGTACTCGTATACTTGTCCATTGTAGGTTTTGAAAGCCGTGTACTGTCGTGACTCTTTCTCGATTTCAATTTGCCAAAATCCATGACGTAGGTCGAACACCGTGAACAATTTTGCCGTGTTGAGCTTTGCTAGTAGTTCGGAGATCTTCGGTAGGCTTTGCTGATCCGTCGGTATGTACTTGTTCAACAGTCTGAAGTCGCATACGAGTCGTCTTTCGTTTGTCTCCTTCTTCTGTACCAGTAGGCACGGTGAGGAGTAAGCCGAAATAGCTTTGCTGATGATGCCGTGCTTTAGCATTTTATCGATGATTTCGTCAAAGTGTTGTTGCAGATGCTTGGCGATCGGGTACGGCTTGCACTGAATTGGTTCCGTGTGCGGCAGAAGTTTGATTTCCTGTTTGATGTCCTTGGCTCGTCCGATGTCGTAATCATGATGGCAGAAGGCTTCGTTGTACTTCCACAACAGCTGTCGAACTTTCCTCTTTTGCTGTTCCGTAATCGGGCTGTCATCCAAATTGATCTTCTTTTGAAATTCTTCCTCTGTTAGTCGTGGAGTCGCTTGTTCAATCAGCATAACCGATGCTTGGGTGTTGAGATGACCGATGCACATTCCTTGTCGTAGATGAACCGTTTCTGTGTTCGGGTTGAAGATTTGTACTGGCAGTTGCTTATCCTTTGCAACCAGCACTAGTGCCGTAGGCATCATGATTTGATGTTTTGCCGTGACTCTCCTGTGTGGATCAAATATCATTGCTTCATCTGCCGCGCTGGTCGTTTTCGCTCTGACCCAGCATGCGCTTTCAGGCTGGATAATGACATCTTGCTGCAGAGTTACTTTCGGTAGTACTCGAATCTGGTTGATCAGCGGTTGCTCCACCGTGTCGATCCTAAACGTTTGCTTGTTGAAGTCGAAGGTCAATGGTAGTTGAAGCTGCTTGAACGTGTCGATTCCAACGATGACGTCTTGGTTTGGTAGTCTGTCGATGATGTACGTCGGGACCGTCAGCTGTTTATTAGCAATTTTCAAGTCGATATCTGCTTTTCCTAGGATGTTGAGTGAATGTCCTCCTGCTCCTGCAACTGCGATTGCTGCTGGTCGTACCGCGAGTCGTAGCTTGTTGCATAATTGTTGCGAGATGACTGTGATCGAGCTGCCTGAATCCAGTAGTGCTCGACATGGCAAGTTGTTGACAATGACCTGAGCCATTGCTTTGCCAATCTCGGCGTGTAGCGTACAGACGTAGTTTTCCGGCCATTTTGGCTCGTGCTGTTCTGCTTGATAGTTGGGTGGTTGTATCCTTGGTGCCGTTGGTGTTGTCGGAATCGATGGATATAGCCGCGTTGCTAGTGTCGGTTGCCCTTGAACCTCACAATGTGCAGTTTCTGTTAGTTCTAAACTGTTGTCGCTTTCCGTTGTCGTTCTTTGCATTATGGCATTCACTGTCTTCTTAGCTCTTGGACAAGTTTGACTGAAGCACCGTACGATCGATGAAATGATGAAGATTGCCGTGACAATCCACACAATGCAAGCACCGTAGAAGATGAATCCTTGATAGAGACTGCCTCTTCCATTGAGCAGCTCCCAGAAGCTATTTGTCCAAAATGATTTGATGGCGCTGTCCATTGAAACAAGGACGGGAAATCTTCCTGTCCCGGTTCCTTTGTCCTTTCTTGTGAACAGCTGGTGAATCATCTTGCGTTGGGTGATGAACGCTTGCAAGAAGTCGTTGATCGTCCATCCTGGTGTTATCTCGTCAAGTTGGATATCGGCGAATGGCGTATACTTCGTTCTGTTGAATCGGATTTTCAAATCCTCCATGTCGTAGTTTTCGTCGACGATTACTTCCGGTTCTGTGACGTTTGCTGTCGTTCCAGTTGTTTTGATGACGTGTAGTGCATTGTCCAGTTGATAGTAGTTTACTGCCGTGGTGCAAGGTCTCGGTATTGCGGTGCCAACGATGATGTTGTGTACCGTGTCCAAGAATCCCTGAATTCGTTTTCCTTCGTAGAACGCTTCAATCCTTGGCTTATCGTAGCAGGTTGTTGACGTGTTTGACGGCAAGATGTTAAAGTGCTGTATCGGCGTGCACTTGTATATCAACAGATGCTCGTATATTGGAACTGCCAAAACGTTCGTCATTCCGGTGATTTTACGAAAAGTCATCGTAGGGTTGACATAGTAGTTTTGTCTGGCATAATTTAAGTTGATTGCGTGCATTTTGCAAGTTAGCTGGACCAGTGTTCGATGCAAGTGGTTTAACTGGTTGTGTAGATTGTGATCCAAAGCCGTTATCTTTGCTGACAACAGCCGGTTTGACACCAGTTTGGGACGTTCGATGTCACGTCGTCTTCTATTCTGTTTTTCTTGTTGCTGATACGTTCCATTGATGATTGCCAAGAAGGTTTGTTTGTCTTCATCCTTTACGTAGACTGGTATCTCTTGTTCCGAGATGAATAGTGTCTTGTCTGTATCCTTGCATTTCAGTTTTTGCTCGACTGGTTTCTTTTGAAACGTCAGTGCCAAGTCTCCTGACTTTGCCAAAAACGTATTTGACAGTAGTCCTCCTTCAACTGTGTGATACTTTTGAAGCTTGCAGTCAATTTCCGGCTCAACTTCCCACGCGAAGAAGTATTGTCGTGATTTGTACGGTTCCTCATAGTGTGATTGTGCTCTGTGCTCAATCTGCCATCGATAGTCTTGATGATATGTTGGACTCAGTGGTAGACTGTGTAGTTCTTCCTTCCGTAGAATCGGCGTTGGACACCATCCTTCACTGTATCGACATTCGCTTAGTTGCAGCTGTAACGATTCCATTTTCTCGTACGGATTGTAGTAGAATGGAATATTTCTGATCAAGTAGCTGTTGCGTGCCATATATTCTTTCCATTTTCCGAAGAAGTGAATATATCGACCGTTGGCTGAATTCTTTGTTCTGAACAGCTGTGCGTTGCCGACCTTCTCATCTGGTTCCAGTTCACCATCCTTTGAAAATAGTGTTTGATTCCATTGTAGGCATTCCGCGTGCGACACATGTAGCTCATGTTGTTTAAATCGGATCCGGTTCCATTGTCCGCGCCAAACTTTTTCCACCAGGTGCTTGTCTCTGAAGCATACTATCCCGTGTTGTCGATGCTTCTTGATGTTAGCCTTGTAGAGATCGAGTGTAATCTTCTTTGGTTTTGTCTGGTTTGTCTTGAAGTAACTGCATTTGATGTCGGTTGGTATCTTGTAGATCATCGGTTGGATATGCGCATCCGTTGGACAAATCATTGGCTTTTCCGTTGCCGTTGCTTTGGCGACTACTGCTATCAGTAGTATCACGATGATCCAGAATAGCCAGTTTTTCCACTTCTTGGATTTTGCCGTTGTCCTTGCTGGCATTGGCTGCGATCGCCATTCGTTATCTTCCATGTCCGCATCATATTCTTTCGGTTGTTCCATTGGCTGATCCAGGCGGAAGGCTTCTGATTCGCTTTGCTTTTTGGTTATTTCATTATCTTCGTCTGCGCTTCTTCCGATGTTTCCGTTGTTTCACTCCATTGCGTTTGGTATCTTTTCTCTGTCTTGTAGTCGACCGTTTGAATATAGGCTTCACCATTTCGTTTGTATCGGATCTCGTAGCATTCGTCGCTGTCGGAACTCGGCTTTTCTTTCACCTGTTCTTTTTCCATTTCTTCATCTTTCCATTGTATTTCGTAGCCTTGATCGCTGTCGGAACTTAGATTCTCCGCTCTCGGTTCTTCCTGCATTCCTCTTTCGGCTTGGTAGTCGTTCGTGTCATCACGCACCTCGCAGTCGTGGTCGTTGCCGTAACTTCTACATTCTTCTTCTTCTTTCATTTCTTTGTCTTTCATGCTCGTTTTGTCGTCATCCACTGTTGTCGATTCATAGTTGTTTTCTTCGCCGGTTTTCATCTTTTCTTCGTTGCCGATGTCGCTCTCCGCCTCCTCCCTTGTCTTGTGATTTACTTTCTTCCTGTTTTCTCTGCTGTCTCCGGTGGTCTCTTTTAATTTGATCATTTCGGTTTCATTCGTCTCTTCTGTGTTGTCAGTGTTGTCCTCGTGCGTCGTCTTCTTTTCGATCAAGCTGATGTCAAGTTCCGGGACTGTGAAGTCCATTTCCAAGTCGTCAATTGTGAACACTTGCTGTTCTTGCTGTTCATTTTCCGGTGTGTACGTGATGGCATTCGCGTATCGTGGCATTGCTTGCGTCGGCTGTCTTTGTGTGTATCTGACGTTGCGTGGCCTGTAGCCATTACTTCTGAAGCGGCCTTCGTTTCCGAAGCGGCCATCATTTCCGGAGCGGTCATTATTTCCGAAGCGTCTATCATTTCCGAAGCGTCTTATGCCTTGTTGTTGGCGATTTTGATATTGCTGCCATGGTTTCTGCGGCTTCTGATTGTTGAATATCTGTCGCGGCTTGTCGTATCTTGTTGACCAATGAGGACAATTAATCTGATAATGTCCTTCTTGTCCGCAGTAGTAACATCTGGCTGAGGCTTGTTCATTTCGTCTTTTTTGTTCGGCGATAGCAGCTGTCTGGTGCTGCATTAACTTGTTTAGTTGCTGCGTCAGTTTCTGCACTTCATTGTTGCCTGTCGTCATTAATGGGGCACTGGCTTCCCATTGCATTCCGCAACGCAAAAGGTCTTCTTCGGTTTCGATATTTTCACGCAAAAGTCTATCCCGAAGTGACGGCTGTGCGTTGTTTATTACGTGCAGGATGAGGTTTTGTTCACGATCCATCAATCGTTGTCTTTCTCTGGCGGCCAATTCTGCCGCTCCCAGTGGTGGTTGGTCCGCAGCTTGCAGCGGTGGCTGATGCAGTGCCTTAATTATCTGGCGGATATCGTCCACAAAGGCGAGGAAGGATTCTGTTGCTTGCATCCTTCTGTTATGCAACTTGTGCAGCAGCACTGATCTGTTTGTGCCGCAACGGTTGAAATGCGCGCGCAGTTGAATGATTAGTGCTGGATAATTTTGCTGTGTTGCCGCATCCAGCTTGCCGTAAATTTCTCGCGCAGTACCTTGGAGAAGAGGTGGCAGCAGCTGTGCCTTCTCTGGATTTTGTAGGTTGTATTCCCTACATACCAGGTCAAAATGGTCGACAAATGTGTTAAAATCTTTCTCCATCGAGAAAGTACCGACCGTTTCTTTGATGTCTCTGTGTACCGTTGGATTGCGCCGCGCCATGTTGTTGATAGGGTAGAACGGTAGTTCAAGATCTGGATCGATTTGTAACGGATCGTCCAGTGTGGTGTTTGCCTCGGAATAAACCTCGACTGTAACGAATTGCCTTGTGGTGTCGATTTGTTATTCGCTGGCCTCGGATGCGGTGTGGCTTGCTGCCACTGGTTGTCCTCAAATGAACTTGTTCTGTTCGCTTGCTGATTTCGCACTTATGCGGCGTCCCGCAAAGTGTATCTTCAAGTTGAAGTGGACTTGTCTTCTTGCTTTGCAAAGTCTTTCTTCTCTTCTTTGACTCTCTCTCTTTTGTCAATTAACTCTGCTCTCCACGAAGTTTCAATTAATTTCGGTTTTGTTTTAGTTTTTGTGCCGGCAAAATGTTTCAGTTATTTTTTGTTTGTTTGCGTCGACGATTTTTTTATTTTTGGTTTGTTTTCAGTGTACCGACGAAGTTAATTTCGGTTTTGTTTTAAACTCACACTTGCTCGAGCTCGTCAAAACAAAATTTTAACACGCGTGCTCAAACTGTACTCAAATTTGACAGGTGCTCAAACCTGTACACCAAATTTTACTCGAGTTTCAAAACGTAACGGACTTAAAAAGTGTTAACTCTAACACGTGCGCGCAAAATTAATGAAGTCGCTCTGTCGTCACTTTACAATAGCTTGGCCAGGCTATTGCTCAAGGTTTGAGTAGTGCCGAGAGGGCGAGATCACCAATTGATGTGTTCCTTATTACCCGACTTTCGATAATCAAGGAACAATCACTTCTAGCTCAACAGCTAGGCAACCCAGTAAGTCAAACGAAGGTATTCAATTACCTTTAATCCGGATTTGAATTTCTTGAGTAGTTCTCGCTAGGAACTTGTCAGTAGATCTCGTAGATCAGGCGCCTTGATTCTTCAGTTGCTCTGGTCCTGGTTCCTCTTGTACTTCCGATAAGTTCTTCCGGCCGGTATCTTCCGTCAGGACCAATCAGAGGCCTCGTAGCAACAATGGGTACCCTGCGCCAAACTGCGGTCTAAATTAAGCCTCCTTCTTCTAGCAGTGCCTCTATGCACTCTAGGTATAGCTCCGGAAACCACTGATAGTCCTCTAAGATCTATCAGGGGCAGTCCTTCTGGAGACTGCAACCAATGGAGTCTAAACAGACTCAAGAGTCTCAACAGACTCAATTAGACTCAAGTCTCAATAGACTTGAGCGAGACGTCTCTAACACAACGGGCGCAAATAAGGAAGGCTTACCGCAACAACTCGACCGAGTCTCGATTGACTTGGTAGATCAGGAAGTCCTCCTAAGGCTTCCTCTTCGGAGCGCTCCTCTTCCGTGGGGAGAATGGCTCCGGTACCGCTTCAGATCGCTTGTATTTATAGACAAGTTTTTGATCCAAAATAGTATCATGACAATTCACGTGTTGCGCTAAAAGGGGAAAATGGCTCATGGCGTATTATTCTGGTAACATCTTTTTCTGGTAGCGTGATTCATTCAAAGCTTAGGCGCACATGCGTGTACTTACTTACTTATAGTAGTATTATACGATTATCTTCTTTTTTCCTTTTTTAACGGGAGGTAGAACACTCTACAGTAGCTAGTATATTTATAGTATCAGATTAATGTATATGATACTACCAAATATATACTAGAGGTCAAATAGGATTTGAATCCTGATCCCATATTCTTGGGATCCTAACCTTAACAATGAAAATTGGAAATAGGTCTTTTGATTCTAAATTTATAGAATTAGTGATTACTTGAATGCATTCTGTTTTAACTTATACTCATTATAATAATCTTCATTGGTTACAAAACTTTATATCTATTCTATCATGTTTTATCTTTTGATCTGATCTTAATAGTATTTGTTCAACTCTGTTCAACTCTATATGGATCTATGAACTATAGTGGCTATATGATGTTTTGGCAAATTAATGTTTCAGTGAATCACAAAAGTAATATTTTGGCAAAGTATTAAAACATTTTGGCAAATTCAAAAAATGGTATACTATATACATATAGAAGAATGACCTCTTGGCTACAATATTTTTATTATCCTTCCCCTGGAATTGAGAACCTATAGCAGATGATGGAATAAACAATACAGATTCAAACATATATATTGCTTTAAGTTTTCTGGCTTTAAGTCTGTAAATTCAAATATTGACAAATTGCCAACCCAATAGCTATAGCCATAGTAAGGAAAATGGTCTTTTCATGGAAAATTCTGGTGCAAAAGGGGGTTGGACATGCATCACCCATTCTGGCACATTCTGGCACAACAGTAGACAAGGGGAAAAATTCAGTGCAATACTATATTACGCAAGACAAAAAATGGTGCAAATTATTGCAAGCCAAAAACTTTCAGCAAGACAATATTTTTACAAACAGAAAATTAGCATGTAATTTCTTTTTATGGGGCCTAGCACTTTTGTTTGTTGTATATTGATGATTTTTAATTAATATATGTTAACATTGCATTTTCTATTAAACAGATTCAAATACAAGTTTTACTAGAATTTTTCCAATGGAAAATACCGGTTTTTGCATTTTTTGTAATTTTTTAAAAGTTCCAGCATAGTACAAGCAAGCTTTTTGATAGGAATAGTTCTGGCACATGGTACAAGCGAACTTTTTTGATTGGATTTGTTTTGGCACAAGAGTGCCATGCTCCTGACTATAGGGCTGCAGTATTGGCGTGTAGCAATCTATTTTGAAATCCCCTACCTCAAAAGTAGCAAAAAAGAAACAAAAAAAGAATTAAAATAACAAATAGAAAATATCTTTATCTTACAAATAAAAAAGTTATGTTAAAAGTAACAAAGCTAGGCCTATAAAATAAACAAAAAAACCTGACTCTGATTCCTAATCCTGATCCCAAACCTGAGAAAAATATTTCCAATCCTAATTGATGACTTCAATCCTATCTAACCCCTAACGCCTAAGTCTAATATCAATTAATATGTATTCAGATTTGTTGACATATCATATCATAGCCCATGCCATAGGCAGATACCATGCCCCTCTTAGCCCTTAATTCTTAAATGTAGAATTTTAGATATAGCCATTGTCTTTAAATAATTTATTAGTTTAATAAAAAAAGGCCTTATTTAAAACTAAATATAAATTAAACAAGCAAGGCCTGCACCTGCCTGCCTAGTGCCTAGGCCTATCCTAGCATTTTTCTTTTTAGATTTCATTTAAAAGTTTTATAATAGACAAATTAATAAAAGCAGATCAAGACATAGAGATACACATTTTATTGGGCAAATTAATAATAATAGCCTATAAAAATAGATGACTCCCAAAGTTATAGGCCCTGCCTAGTGCCTAGTCAAACTCAAAGGATCAAAATCAAATCAATTGAAACAATGTCATATGCCGATATGGAATGGAATAAGGATAAAAACAAATAATTATGAATGCGTGATTAGGCTATGTAACTTATTTATCGTCTATTCGTCTTCGACCTACACCCTGTCTAAGGTCTACTTACAGTGTAAGTGTAGTGCAGCAGCGGGCATGCACGCTTACAAACAATTTCTAGCTGCACGTGCGTGTTTTAATAAATTTTTAAACTCGTGGACCTACGATCAAAACGTAATTACGATAACGATTCATTGGAGCTTTTCACATTAACCAATTCCAGAACCAGAATCGATTCGGATCTTCCAAGAAAAAAAGCAGTATAACTATTTAACTTTGCTGAATCCTGAATGTTTGACTGCCTTACAGCTTCACTTTGCACAATTTTTCACTTTCTTTTTGCCTATTGCCATTCAATAATCACAACTTTAGAGAGTCTGTTTAGACTCCACTGGTTGCAGTCTCCAGAAGGACTGCCCCTGATAGATCTTAGAAGGCTATCAGTGGTCTCCGGAGCTATTCCTAGAGTGCGAAGAGGCACTGCTAGAAGGAGTAGGCTTATACTATACCGCAGTTTGGCGCAGGGATCCCATTGTTAATTCGAAGCTTCCGATTGGTCCGAACTACAGATACCGGCCGGCCAGAAGTCAGAGAGGACAAAGAGGACCGGACCAGACACCGACGAGAGGCGCCCTAAGATCTACTAGCGAGAACAACGCTCAGGAAGAGATCAACTGATCAGTACTCAAGGTAATAAATACCTTCATTGACTTACTGGGTTGCCTAGCTACAGAGCTAGAAGTGATTGTTCTTTGATTACCGAAAGTCGGTCGGGTAACAAGGAACACATCAACTCGGCGCACTCAGGGCTGCTCCATGCGGCCTTTCGAGCTAACGAGAGCGTCGGGACCGAGGCGTCGGGACCGAGGCGTCGGGACCGAGGCGTCGGGACCGAGGCGTCGGGACCGATCGGGCCAAGCTGCAGCGCCCGTTCACCATCCTGCGCCGGCGGCGACTTCAACTGGCGAGCCACGTGATCCGGGCCGAGGGCTACTGCCCCCAACCTGCTCAGGACGTCCTGCTGCTCACCTTGCGGGGTCCGTTCAGGCGGGGTTAGGCCCGAACCCGTCGATACGTGGACTGCCTGCTGTGCGACGCTGGGGCGCCCGACACTGCCGAGCTGACTTTGTTCGCTCCCAGGCTCTGCGGCGCGCCATCTGACGCGCCCTGCTCTAACTGTTGACTGTGCATGCGGGGTCGCGTATTTTGTTGTTGTTGTTATGGTCACACCATGCAGAACCGCCGCGCCAACGAATCTGCTCGGCAAAGCCCTAGGATCAGCCTGCCTTAACACACCCGGGTCCCTTCGACGTGGAGGACCCGGGGTCCTGGTGGCGTGGGGGTAAACTGACGGACTATCTAGACTATAGAGTGTCAAATGGGTTTACTCCCGATTCGCCGAATTCCCACTACACCCAGATTCAAAGGGAAGCTATTAACTAGCACAGTCTTTGTCAGGACTTTCATGTGGCATACAGATTGAGCGAATTGTGAGTTCGGTTAATCTGGAGTCAACTAGGCAATACGATCCCATGCAGGATTTCGATTAGGCCTAAACCCAGGGATCACAATCTGGGACTCAGTCCCCTAGTTGTACATGAATTTAGTTAGTTCTAGTAGGTTGCTAAGTGTGAGGGTTAGAGATTATTCGGGCTTTCGCAAATCTATGTGTTGAGTTGGAAAAAATTTAGGATAGAAAGATTATAGAAAAAGAGCTTAATTTTCCGTCTCTTGACTCTGTCCATGGATGATTAAACAGTCCTCTCTCTCTCTCGGTTGTCAAGCTGTTTGGGGTTGATCTCGCCTTCTTGGGCCGGTTCAGGTTGGGTAGGAATCTGTAAGGTGGGCCTCACGTTTTCTCCCTCAGGGTGCGCCAGAGTCTGCCGCATGCCGCGTCGTTCTCTAAGCTGGCCGCTGCTCAATTTGCTTTTCCCAGCCGGTTTAGTCGCCATTGTTCCTGCGGCGGGGTGTCGCTACTGACTGGAATGGAAGGGGGCTTTATTAGATTCGGCTATTCAAATTGACTTGACAGTTGATTAATTATCTTAGAACTGCTTCTGTTTGCCCTTCTAATTGCTATCTAGGGGTTCCATTGTGCTCTTCTGCCTCGCCCTTCACTGCGCCTGGGCATTTCATAAATTTCTACCTATCTTCTAACTTAGGGTCAAAACTTCAGATTTCTAACTCTTATACCCGGGATGACCATAGCCGGATCCCGAAAATATCCAACCCCTGTCCCCAACCCAAGAGCAAATCCCTGCCCCTGTCCCCTGCAACCACTCCCCAAATCTTTCTTAAATACCAATAGCAAAGTCTCCGGTTCCACCCTAGTCGATCCCCAATCCCTCTAAATAATACAAATCCCTTTCCGCGTCATCATTGGCATTGTCTCTGAGGAGAGTCTAAAAGCGCGCTCGCCTTGACCCTGAGTGCTGTACCTGTGCTGTGCCGCTATAAGCTGCATTAGTTGGAGCTCCACTAGCCTTTATTGACTGCATAGGGCTTTGCATGAACACTGCTTTGCAATAAATCAGTCATTAATTCTCAAGTAGCAGTATATCTGCAGCTGAGCTACTTGTCAGAAAATCATAACCCAGCTGATGTCCTGCTTTGATTTATTAATCTTTTAAGCATGCAGCATAGGCGTAGGGACGTTTCAAAAACTGGGAGGGAGGGAAAGGTTCAGTGACGGATTTAGGGAGACACAGGGCGAACGCCCCCGTCGAGTAAGATTTTAATATATGGAAAATGCACATAATCATGTACCAATTATTTTCAGAACCCATCTTGTCAGCACTCATTTTATAAAGCGCCGCAGGCATTCATTTGTCATTTTAGCGCCGCAGGCACTCATTTTAGCGCCGCAGGCCCGCATTTTAGCGCGGCAGGCACTCATTTCGGCGCCGCAGGCACTCATTTTGGCGCCGCAGGCACTCATTCTAGCGCCGCAGGCCCGCATTTTAGCGCGGCAGGCACTCATTTTGGCGCTGCAGACACTCATTTTAGCGTCGCAGGCACTCATTTTGGCGCCGCAGGCACTCATTTTAGCGCCGCAGGCACTCATTTTGGCGCCGCAGGCACTCATTTTGGCGCCGCAGACACTCATTTTGGCGCCGCAGACACTCATTTTAGCGCCGCAGGCACTCATTTTGGCGCCGCAGGCACTCATTTTGGCGCCGCAGGCACACATTTTAGCGCCGCAGGCACTCATTTTAGCGCCGCAGGCACTCATTTTAGCGCCGCAGGCCCGCATTTTAGCGCGGCAGGCACTCATTTTGGCGCCGCAGGCACTCATTTTGGCGCTGCAGCCACTCATTTTGGCGCTACGGGCGCTATGTTTTGTCGCCCTGCAGAAAAAATGCATTCATGCAAAGCAGCAAAAACCAAAATTAATCAAGAAGTCTACATTTTACATTTAAAATGTGGAGGGGCCAGACCATTACTGCCCCCCCCCCACTTTAAAAAGTGGGGGCATGGCCCCACTGCCCCCCGTTCCTACGCATGCAGGCTAGTGAGTAGAAAAGCTAAGGCTGCAAGACGAAACAGAACCTGTTGGCAGATTGTAAGAAGATTTTAGGTGTATACATGCTGTATGCATATATGGTACTCGCAGACACAGAGTAATGTAGTTATATTATTCTAAAACCTGTGCAGAGCCTGAAACAATAGAACTAATCCCTCATCGTTTCCGATCACAGCGCTAGCCAGATAGGAATCAAATTATTGTTCATTTCAACTCTCCCTCTATTTCAAACCCAGCTAAAATCAGGGGTCTCGAGTCTCGACCTATTTGCGTGGATTAAAAGACCTAATTAATTCTCAGCACTGTCAGGACAACCTTTAGATGGATCTACGACAGTTGGCCGCCGCAACTTGACCACCACCGCCTATTGCTCCGAGGCTGCTCTGAGTCTGAGATTTCAGCTCGGATTTTAGCTTGCATTTATAGGCAAATTTTGCAAAATGTCAATAGTAACATGATTATTAGTTTAGGTTTTGCTGCTAGTGTATCCGTTACTCTACTTACAGTAGCATTTTATGAATGAATGAACCTCTACAGCAGGAAAAAAGATCCGATGCTCAGAATGGGCAAAAGATTATAATTCTTTTTAAATTTACGGCACTTCAACATTAAAGCTTTGCAGTCTATTTGTACTATTTGCACAGTCTACAGTATAAGTCTAAGGGATAGTATCTAAGGGATTTTCTACCAGAAGATCTTAGAAAAACCCTTCCTGTGATTATAGATTGCCCGTATGCATTTTTAAAACTATCTGGAAATTTCACTTCCTCCAAAAGTCTCAAATAACGAAATAACAGCTAGCATATTCACAATTCTAAAGAATTACCACCCTCGCCGCAGAAAATACGGCGATCAAATTGTTGAATTGGTCCCAAATATCCCAGTCGAATTGCGGCGGTTAAATTGCGGCGGTCAAATTGTCGGCGGTTAAATTGCGGCGGTCAAATTGCGGCGGTCGAATTGCGGCGGTCAAATTGTCGGCGGTTAAATTGCGGCGGTCAAATTGTCGGCGGTTAAATTGCGGCGGTCAAATTGTGGCGGTCAAATTGCGGCGGTTAAATTGTGGCGGTCAAATTGCGGCGGTCGAATTGCGGCGGTCGAATTGCGGCGGTCAAATTGTCGGCGGTTAAATTGCGGCGGTCAAATTGTCGGCGGTTAAATTGCGGCGGTCAAATTGTGGCGGTCAAATTGCGTCGGTTAAATTGCGGCGGTCAAATTGTCGGCGGTTAAATTGCGGCGGTCAAATTGTGGCGGTCAAATTGCGGCGGTCAAATTGCGGCGGTCAAATTGCGGCGGTCAAATTGTCGGCGGTTAAATTGCGGCGGTCAAATTGTGGCGGTCAAATTGCGGCGGTTAAATTGCGGCGGTTAAATTGCGGCGGTCAAATTGTCGGCGGTTAAATTGCGGCGGTCAAATTGTGGCGGTCAAATTGCGGCGGTTAAATTGCGGCGGTCAAATTGTGGCGGTCAAATTGCGGCGGTTAAATTGCGGCGGTTAAATTGCGGCGGTCAAATTGTCGGCGGTTAAATTGCGGCGGTCAAATTGTCGGCGGTTAAATTGCGGCGGTCAAATTGTCGGCGGTTAAATTGCGGCGGTCAAATTGTGGCGGTCAAATTGCGGCGGTTAAATTGCGGCGGTCGAATTGCGGCGGTCAAATTGTCGGCGGTTAAATTGCGGCGGTCAAATTGTGGCGGTCAAATTGTCGGCGGTCAAATTGCGGCGGTTAAATTGCGGCGGTCAAATTTTGGCGGTCAACTGTCGATCTCCCTCTTTGAATGCCCAACATAGGGTTGGTGGTAGAACTACTTCAAGAAGTCCCTGAGTCCCTTAACTCCATGGCCGTAGATGGGATTAGAACAATGGGACCAATTGCTATCGGACCACAACCCCAAGCTACTATACTCGTTTACTCTCTTACTATACTATTATTATACTATTATTTACTATTTACTATTATTGTACTATTATTACTATACTATCTCTTATTATATTCTCTACTATACTATCCATCTAGGACGGGTTTCCTTGGGAGGACGAGGTCTGATTCCCTTCTACCCGGGTATCAGTCAGTACCTCGGGCCATAGCTCTGGCTATCATTCCTCCAGGTTACATCACAATCAAGTGTGATGTTACAATTTTTATGAGCTGTATACTGGCTTGTACAAAAGCACTTTCATTACGCCAGCCCGTATATCGTACTTCAATTTAGAGTTCACTGTCAGTTTCTTGTTGGCAAAATATCCTAGTCTGTTCTACTTTTATTATTGAGAGCCCTTTATAATTACGAGTAGATCAGGTGACTTTGCAACCCATAATTGCACCAAGAATTAATGATTAGAACCTTTTTCAATCCGGGATCCCGGCCTGGGTTGGAAATTTGGGGCTCTTGTACATTGGCACCTTCCAAGAGACACCCAATACATGTATTAGTGCCCAGGATTGCTTTCCAATTTGGGATTTGAGCCCTTGGGGCTCAAAATCCAGTTGCCAATGGCTATTTTCGGTTGCCCATTGGCAACTAGCCAAATTCTCGAGGATGGATAATGTTTGAAAAGCAGAAATTTGTTTGTTCTCTCAACTCTAAGATTGCTATCTATGCTGCAAAGAATAACAAACTAATAATTCCATCATATCAATTCATATTCATATGGCACTTTTATTGCACTTACAAAATCGTTTTTGAAATTGGCAACTGGCACGGGGAAAATGAAGTTGCCAGATTGGTCTCTGATGCCAAAAATCATGTTGCCAATGAGATTTTCAAGGGGCCAAAAAAACCCGTATAGCCCAAAAACCCAGATCCCGGCCCTATTCGTCAGGATCGGGGATTGGCAAAGTCTGGGATATCCCGATCACGAAAGTCCCGGCATTCGGGAAATCCCGGGATTTCGATCATGCCTGAATCCCGGGATTCTAAATCCCGGGATCACACTTGTCCGGGATTCGAAAATCCCGGGATTGACCATCTGGATCCTGATCCCGGTTTGCAATAATTCAATCATTCATTCTGGAGTAGTAGCATCTGCAGCTGAGGTACATGTCAGGTGAAAATCATAACCCAGTTGTCCTGCTTTGATTTATTAATCTTTGAAACATGCAGGCTAGTGAGAGGCTAGGGCAGCAGGGATACAAAACTGAAGCTGTTGGCAGATCGTAGGAGATTTCAGGTGTAACAATGTACGTGCAACTGTATGCATATGGTACTCGCAGACTAATGTAGTTATTATTCTAAAACCTGTGCACAGAGTCTAGAGCAATAGAAGCCAATTACTCATTGTTGCCGATCACAGCGCTATAGCTTGCAAGACGGGAGTCAAATCATTGTTCATTTGAATTAATTCCCTCTATTTCAAACCCAGCTAAAATCAGGGGGTCTCGACCTTGCGCAGATCAGAAGCCCCCCTTATGCGAAAGATCTCATTCTTAGCACTATCGGACACCCTTTCGATGCCCAGCATCGGGTTGGTGGCAGAACTACATGTACTTTAAGCAGTCCCTACCTTCAAAACTCCTTGGCCGTAGTTGGTATTAGAACAGCTTGGGACCTTGCTATCGGACCACAACCCAAGCTACCAGTTCTCCATCTAGGGCGGGTGCCCCTGGAGGGGTGATGTCTGATCCCCTAGCCTGTTATCCCAGTACCTCGGTCCTCGGGCCATAGTTCTATAAGCTATCATTCCCCAGGTTACATCACAATCAAGTGTGATTTTCCTGAGCTGATACTGGCATGTAAAAAAGCACGTCTAATACCAATACCATTAGACGTGCTGGACCGTACATCACACTCCAATTCAGGGCACACTGTCAGTTTCTGTTTGCAAAATATTTTGTTCTCATACTTTTTTGTTGAAAGCCCTTTAAAATCAGGTTAGATGGCCTCGTAAACCCAAATTGCACCAACAAAGATTAGAAACTTTTTTAATCACGGGATCCCGGGATCCCGGCCCAAGTTGTCGGAATCTCGGGATTGGCAAAGTCCGGGATATATCCCGATCCCGACAATCCCGGGATTTTTGAAGTCCGGGATATCCCGATCTCGAGAATCCCGGCATTGGCCAAACTCGGGATTTTGTATTCCGTAATTTAAGTAAACTTTCGCATTGGCCTCCGTTTAGAAGAAAAAGTCAATTTTAATTTTAAACAATTGCTGAATGTTAGTACTTCACCACACGTTAATATTAATTAAACTTTTTATCTTCATATAATTCTCATTAGTGCAAAAAAGGATCCGATGGCTCAAGTCATAGATAAGATCTCTAGAGTCTAGATAATCATTCAGTTTAGTTCCACTTTCCACAATCAGAGCGAGCGCGTTGGTTTTATTACTCTGTGCCTCCTTAATTCACACAAAGAGTCGTTTAATTTGATCTTGGGGTGGGCTTGGGTGGGTGGCTAGGCGTGCGGGGTGGCGCGATCTCTCACGGAAGCCATATCCCCCCCCCCCAGTTCCAACCCCAAGTCCCCAACCCCATTTTAAAGCTAGCTCGTAGGCCCCAGATCAGTTTGATTGGTCGAGCCAGAAGGTCACACAAACTTAGGCACAGCCACAGTTCGGCGGGGGCTTTCGACTGTACAGTCTTCAGAGTACATACCGCTAGCCCAAACTACCTCAACCGTTTCTCTACAATAAAAGCGGAGCCTCAGTTCAACATAGCTAAGCGAAAGAAAAATTCATTTGAGTTTTGCTGGAGTATATTAGAAAGTATAAGCCAATTGATATACCGGTATACTATAATGTCAACCAAAGAATGTGTAAGTACATCTTATGATTCTGCGCTACACTGTCCTTAGAAATATACTGCAGTGTTAAATTACATGTAATTACAGATTCAGAAGCAGAAGTCGCCGGAATTTACTGCAGCCAAATATAAAACGGAATGGTGTCGTAACATGAAGGTAAGCTAATAAAGCCAAGGTGATTCAAGTACTATTAAAATTAATTGGAACCCACCAAGAGACAGTGGAAACCACTAAGAGATAGGGGCGCCCACCAAAAGACAGTGGAACCCATTAAGAGACAGGGGGCGCCCACCAAGAGAGGGGGCGCTCATCAAGAGACAGGGGGCGCCCACCAAGAGACAGTGGAACCCATTAAGAGACAGGGGGCGCCCACCAAGAGAGGGGGCGCTCATCAAGAGACAGGGGGCGCCCACCAAGAGACAAGGGCGCCCAACAAGAGACACGGGCGCCCACCCACTTAGAGAGGGAGTGCTCATCAAGAGACAGGGGGCGCCCACCAAGAGACAGGGGGCGCCCACCAAGAGACAGGGGGCGCCCACCAAGAGACAGGGGGCGCCCACCAAGAGACAGGGGGCGCCCACCAAGAGACAGTGGAACCCATTAAGAGATAGGGCGCCCACCAAGAGAGGGGGCGCTCATCAAGAGACAGGGGGCGCCCACCAAGAGACAGTGGAACCCATTAAGAGACAGGGGGCGCCCACCAAGAGAGGGGGCGCTCATCAAGAGACAGGGGGCGCCCACCAAGAGACAGTGGAACCCATTAAGAGATAGGGCGCCCACCAAGAGAGGGGGCGCTCATCAAGAGACAGGGGGCGCCCACCAAGAGACAAGGGCGCCCAACAAGAGACACGGGCGCCCACCCACTTAGAGAGGGAGCGCTCATCAAGAGACAGGGGGCGCCCACCAAGAGACAGGGGGCGCCCACCAAGAGACACGGGCGCCCGCCCACTAAGAGAGGGAGCGCTCGCTCATCAAGAGACAGGGGGCGCCACCAAGAGAGGGGGCGCTCATCAAGAGACAGGCGCCCACTAAGAGACAGGGGCGCCCACCAAGTGGCAGTAATTGTACATTGGCACCTTCCAAGAGACACCCAATACATGTATTAGTGCCCAGGATTGCTTTCCAATTCGAATCCTGGATGCTACTGTGGCCTAAGTTCACTGATACATATATTATGTACATATATGAGCGTACTCTTGTATACTTTTGTATCCACTTAGGTAGAGTGGATATATTCTCATGAAGTAATCTTCACTTGGTTTTCCTTAAACTGGGAACAATTCCAGGAGCTGGGATTCTGCAGGTATAATTCCATTTGCCTGTTCGCGCACAGCGCTTCCGAGCTCCGACCCGTGCTGCGGCATCCAAAGCATAAAACGGAATTGTGCCGGAACTTTGAAAAAAGATTTTGTATGTTTGGCGTGCGTTGCAGTTTTATTCACAAGAAAATTTAATTAGATTTTGGGTACACCCACAGAATATACACAGACTGCAGAAAAATGCGTTGCTAAAGCATTAGTTATTAGCCAATAAACTACGGGCCTAGATTTTCCTGTAGGCGGGTTTCTTGTGGTGAGGTTTGGAAATTTGCACATCACTGATTAAAAATGTAGGCCTGTAAGATCCAGATCCTAAGGCGTAAAATCTATTTAAAAATTTGTAGTAGCTGCTCATGTATCAGGACTCCAGGGCTGGAAAAGGCTGCTTTTGGCCCTAGACAGCTAAATGAGTGGGGAATATGATATGTATCCCCCGTTCGGTATGTTGGCTGCTAGCTGTTTGTCTATGGTTGTTGTCTCGAATTTATCAGCCCGCGGGGCAGCGGGAAATAAATTATTTATTCACCTAGGGAAATAAATGAAAACATGCGTCACATAGACACTCGCCCGGGGCAAAAGGGGGATACATGTAGAAATGAGAACTTTAAATAATTAATTGCATATATACTTCTAGCTCTTAGCACCTAATTTTTTAAAATATATTTTTAGTCTATGGTCTAAAGCGACCCGGCGGAACGCGAAAATCGGCTTTACTTTTTAAAGCTATACGTATGTTGGCATTCTATGTATGCTCAATATTCTCTGGGTGGCAATGAAAAATACTACTACTTCTGGAAACCATTCAGCGCAAAAATAGTGTTTAATTCTCAATAGAGCATGGTGTGAGCCTTATATTGCCCGCTATTCCAAGCAGTTAGTCAAGTTGCGGGCTTTATTTTTCAACCATTTGTCTATGGGGTATATACACATGCTCTATATGAGATAGAGCACGCTATTTTCCGGGCACTATTTACTTAGCGCCCTCGAGCAAGCGTGCTCTATTTTCTACATAATATGAGCTCGTAGACAGCAGCTGGTTCAGCATTCTGTGTAGAAATTCTGTGGGTATAACATACCAAAGTACCATGTTCCAGCTATATACTGGACCACATTTAAAACGCAACACTAACTATAGAAGAAAAATCAACCCAGAAGAGCCAAAGCGCATAGTCTATGGTTCAAATCGAGCTTCAGAAACGCGTGTATAGCCTTATAGCTCTCGCAAGAACATGGCGTTGACTAGACGTTGCATTCCCGCTTAGCGTTAGCGTTTTTTTAAGTTCAGCAAGCTACTGTCTGCAACGAATTCTGCCGTTGAACACCCGCTTGATAAAGTCCCAGACATGTTCAATTTGGTTCATATCAGAGGATCTTGAAGGCCACCGAGCATACGCAGCTGATCCTTGAGCTCACTGACTGCTGCTGCTGCTCGGTTCGCCGGTGCCATTATCATCCTGCAATATGCAGTTTGCTATACGCAACCGAAGTGGTTGTTGACATAAGAGAGCAGATACGTCTGCAACAAACGAGCGTGTACTCTTCTCTGTTCACGTTTGCGTTGCGTCTATGAGCTAAGAATACCAGCTGAGTCGACCATCACTGCGAAAAAGACGGAACGGACTTTCGTCTCTTGAAGTCGAATCCGTACTCAACGCTCTCTACTTGCAAGAGGAGGTTACGCGCATTTCTTGAACCACGCTCGTAGTGTGTTGCGTTTTAAATGTTGCCGAGTGTATGCGCATACTATACATGCGTAAATGTACTAAATTGGCCCATTACATTAAGAATCTACAAGTGACAAGTGGCACGTTACAAATATTTCGGTTTCAATGAGGCACTATAAAGCACGGCTGGGAGTGCAGCAACGTTATAGCACGAGTGTATGGATGGGCCTGGCTCTGGTTACATTGTTTGTCTGTCCATGCATCAACGCCGTGCAGCAATACTATGAATACATTGCAAATATTAATTCATCCATACTTGATATATTTTACAAGTAGCTTATTTCTGATTTCTGTCATTCGCTCTAGTAATACGAACATAGTTACTAAGCATTATGTTATTTAACTTTATTTTATACGCGCATTTGTCTTTTTCGCGTGCTGCTGGGGAAATAATGAAGTCGCGGACATCGATTGTTTTTTTTACTTTTTAAAGTACGTTTAAAATCTAAGCAAGCAACTAACTCTGAAATAGTTGTATTCATACAGTCGCACAACATTTTTTAGCATTTTTTGTTATAGCTTGACCATTTAAAACTGATTTTTATTTACTTTTTGCTCAAAGCTTTATAATTGCTCATACTCCAGACTCGAAAGTACATTTGTCACTTCAAATCGACCCCTTCCGCTCATGCCAATGGCATATAAATCATGCTGCCTCTAATGCCTTGTCTGTATAAAATACGAGCTAATTAAACTGCACCAAGAGTTAGTTTCAAAAATAAAACTGCACTACTAAATGCAATTTACCTGTGACATCATTCACTGTGTGTACTGTTATTGCATGCAAATTGAACCAATGCTTGTACTGTCTACGTAAGCTAGATAAACTATCTCTATCTAGGTAAACTTAAAAGTGAACTACTCATGGGTCGCAGGTGGTAGCGGTGAACTACTCATGGGGTCATGGGGCACAGGTGGTAGCGGTGAATTACTCATGGGGTCATGGGGCACAGGTGGTAGCGGTGAATTACTCATGGGGTCATGGGGCACAGGTGGTAGCGGGGAACTACTCATGGGGTCATGGGGCACAGGTGGTAGCGGTGAACTACTCATGGTCATGGGGTCATGGGGCACAGGTATAAGCGGTGAATTATGCTCATACTTAGCTACTACTAAGTTTAAGTGTCGCATATTCAGGTAAAACTGAGATAACGGAAGCAGTTTATAATTAGTTAGTAACAAAAATAGATTCGCCACAAGAAGATGCTCGTTTGGTGCTGAAACAGTGACTTTATTTATCAATCAGAATCAGATGAACTAAACACAGAGTGCATAGACAGAAACAGCGAATGACAGACGGTACTTCTAGATAAAGCACGATTTCCCACTATAAAATTATAAGCAACGAAAATGTACTGCTACTAAAATATTACTAAAATTCATACCAAATTAAAGCAAGCGATACAAAGTTTCGCTTTAAAATGGACACACCAGTCTTAAAAGTGGTTATTCAAGACTTTTACATGATATAATAGAGATAACAAAATCAAAACAGAAGGCAACGAGTCAATAGCTCAGTTCTCCAAAAAATAGCACAAATTTTAACTGCAGCATCCATGTTTGTCTATGTTCTAAACTGCAGCAGTGCAAGGTTGTCTACGACCTAAAATGCAGAAGTACAAGTTTGGGTAATTCTCATGTTTTTCGTTATTCATAGCTACTGTCTAGGCCATAGATATCCATTTACTGCTGCTGTTAAAGCCATAGACATCCATTTGCTGCTACTGTTTAAGCCATAGACATCCATGTACTGCTGCTGTTTAAGCCATAGACAACCATGTACTGCTGCAGTTTAGGTCATAGACAACCATGTACTGCTGCAGTTTAAGTCAGACAACCATGTACTGCTGCAGTTAAGGTCATAGACAACCATGTACTGCTGCAGTTTAAGTCAGACAACCATGTACTGCTGCAGTTAAGGTCATAGACAACCATGTACTGCTGCAGTTTAGGTCGTAGACAAACTATGACATAATTTAGCCGAAGGCGAGTCTGCACAGCTGGTAATAATTGCAAAGCAAGAAAGTAACAAAAATTCACACAAAGATGTTTTACTTGGTCAATCTATTATACGGGCTCGTACATGCATACAAAATTATGTTTGTCAAAAAAAGCTAAATAAAACTCATTTTAAGTAGCCGTATTATAATCGCTTAAAAGTAAAAAACGACCAAGTTTAAGGGAAGAAACAGCCAGTCAATCGAGTTTTGACATAATGACATCTGATGACGAAGAGGCCTTTATGTCAGAGGACAAATCGGGCTGGCCGTATGCAGCCACGAGGACAACCCCGTACTACCTCACCAGCCCTTTTTCTAAACGACGTGCTGCTTCTAAACGACGAACGGAAGTTACTGACCCGCGCGTCGCTAAATACAAGGCAAATCACACCTGTAGTAAGAAGGAAGGAAACGACAACACCACAGCACAGCATGAGAAACTGGACCACCGGCATAGCACCACCGCAGTGAGAATGCAGTTAAAAACCGTCGAAAAAACCCAGGACTTGAATTGTCGCCGAGAGACCGTATAAACGAAGACAATCCTGGAGACGAAAAACAACAAAAATGTCACAAAAAAACAAAAGAAAAGAAGCAAAAGAAAAGCGCCTGCAACGCTATAGATCCCGTCGCCAGAGACGTAGAGCAGAAAAATACGACACCTACAACACCGTGAATTTCGGATAACAACTTGGAACGTCCAGCGAGCAAACCTCAATGGAAGACGTTTCGGACAAATTGCGCGCCAAATAATGACCAACAATTGCGAAAAAGTGTTAATTACCGAACTAAAAAACACTGACGGCCCCGGAATCCAAAGCTAGCATCAAGCACAAAAAACATGCACTTGATCCACAGCAAAAAAAGCTGCAATCGCACTCGACAACGAACTTTTTCAGACCTGGCGTGATAGCGGCGGTACCGTTAAGAGAAGTGACCGCAAATTATGCATCCAAATCTGTGACCTCGCCTTTATTTGCGTAGACTGCCCGGTCAAAGGAAGCCCGACCTATGAGCAAGAACTCGCCATGGCTCGTAACGAAATTGAAAAATTTATCCACGAAGACCACAAGGGCAGGCCAGTAATAATTGGAGGCGACGTTAACGACTAACTTTAACAAATAGGATCCGACCATAAGCCTATCAACCGCAATAAAGGCAAATTCGGACTAAACCACACGAATGGACTGCTCGCATGGCTCAAGCGCCAATGACCTAGCTGGGGTGAACTCGTTCTTCGCACAAAAGCAAAGGGGCACCTGGCGAAACCCGAGCCGTTGTCGCTGGTACGAACTAGGCGGGTTCGCCACGCGCGCCGACGACCGCCACAGGCTTGTCAAGAGCATGAAAGCTCAAAATCAAAACCTCCTATCGGACCATACCCCAAAGCTCATCATCATTCATGACATTAACAGCCATCGACACAAGAATCACGTGAAATGGAGTCCAAGAAATGAGTCGCATCGATTGGTAAGTCATGCACAGCGTTGGAACAGCGTTAAAAGTACGTGAAGAAATATAGAAAGGGCTTGAACTCCTAAAGGGGACTAACATTAGTGATTTGCGTGATTTGAAACAGTGATTTGCGGCGCACGAGGAAAACAAACAAACCTGTGGATGGACTACGACAACTGAAAGCCGAATTAACGGAGGCACTACACAAACAAAACCGCAAAGCAGGCAGCAGAAACCTCGTCCGCATTCTAGCCAGCCGCACCCGGGACTGGGCAGAAGCGATCGGCATACTTGACGACAACCAAAATGGGTTCCGCCGCGACAGGTCCACGGCCGACAGATTTTTGTACGTCTACAAGACATCACGGAATACCTCGCAGCCAAAAGAGCAAATGGAGATTATTGCAACGTGGACGAGTGGATTGCTTGCTTACTGAACCTCAAAAAGCATACCCCCGTGTCTGCAAACCTCTCCGCTGGGCACTACTGGTAAAGTACGAAATACCCACGCCAGTGATAGACAAGCTACAGGACCTACATGAGTTTTATGAACTAAAAGGTAAAAGTGAAGAATCAAACCAGCGAAGAATGGAGACCGGAACGCGGCTTACGGGAAGGATGCCCAACGTCACCAGTTCCATTCAACATCATACATCAGGCGTGCATGAGGAAAGCCGAAGAACATCGACAAGCTGCCGCGGCACTGAAGAACAGGGTCAGTGGGATATTATGGAGCGGGCTGCTCGGACACTCACTGCCATCACAAAGATTTAATCAGTACAACTCAAAGGCCAGCCGCCATGCCTTCTCAACATCCCTATTTGCCGATGACACGACTCTGATCGGCCAGAAGGTCGAAATCATTGAGGGTCTAAACATCACGAAAGACTGGATGCTGAAGTTTGAGGAACACACTAGATATAGATAGATACCAGATCTGCCAGATAGAGACAGAGGGGAGGCATTGCCAGATAGAGAGAGAGGGGGGAAAGGCAGAGGGAGGCATAAGGCAGACAGAAAGGTGTTAATTAGTTTGATATCCAGGTAAAAATTGTCAGAACAAGACGCGACTGGCCGGTTGCGAATTGAGCAGTCCAAGGATCAGCAGGTCGGCCTCCTGGTCGCTGATGATGTCACTAACATTAGCGAGGCTGTTTCTAGGCGACAGTACGGCCGCAGTTGGCAGATAGATATCGCTGGGCCAGCGGAACTGTAGAGTGAACAGGTCGGACCAGTGGCGCTCGGCCCGGATAACCTGTTCGGGCGAGACCTGGCAAGGGCTGAGCCAGGAGCCGGCCAGTGCGGCCGCCACCGCCTGCCAGGTGGCCTCGCGCTCCGCGCCCAGGTCATGCGCGCGCAGGTAGGCTGCAAGTATAGAACGGACGACGCTGTCGGGCAGGTCGCCTAGGCTTTGTAATTGTACTACTGCCTGCTGCTTCTTCTCTGGTTGCTGCAGCAGCTGCTGCTGCTGTTGTTGTTTCTGCTGTTGCTGCTGTTGTTGTTGCTTATGCTGCTGCTGCTGTTGTTGTTGCTTCTGCTGCTGCTGCTGTTGCCGCTGTTGTTGTTGCTTCTGCTGTTGCTGTTGTTGTTGTTGTTGTTGCTGCTGCTTCTGCTGCTGTTGTAGCCACCGCTGCTGTTGTTGTTTAGTCGCCGCAGCGTTGCAATCTTTCTGAGCGTTCTGCAGGGCACGATCAAGACTTGGATCTAAAAAGAACAAAAAGTATGCTTGCGCTTTGGTTATTATACAAAAAGGATCAATCAGTCTATTTATCTAGCTACGAGCTAGTCAGCTATCCAAAGCAACAGGACACCAGTTACACTTACAAATTCCAATAGGACGAACGCTGCGGCCAGTGCTGGTCTGGCTCTGTCCAGCAGAACTCCTATCGAGGCTCCTTCTACCCGCTTGATCGTCTATTAAACTGGGCACCGGAAGTCGCCTAAATATCCGCCTGCCATCCGATGAGAGGCGCCGGAAGCTGCTACCCCTGGTGCCACGCTTGTCCCGGCCGCTGGGTAGTTGATTGCGGATTAGGCTCTCAATATGGCTCGTGTTGGCGTTGGAAAGGCCGTGAACTAGCCGGCCGCCGTCCGACAGTCGGACAGTGTCCGGCATGTCCAGCAGCATTTTGCTGAGCGAAGCGTAGCCGAATTGCCTATAATCAAGCGACTTGCCGGATAGCCCCTTGAATTCGTAGGGCAGCTCGTTAATCGGGATCGAACGACTCTTTGTGGACAGCAGCACCGCTCGAAGTGTAATTTTTACGTCGTTGAAATCCATGTTAGTATATAGGACTGAGATAGTTCTAGACGTTAATTTTTTTTAGTCAGTCTGCGTGGGTAAAAGGCGGGAGTAAATGAGCGGTGTTTTGTTAATTCAATGCTTCGCCAGCCAATTAGTAATATGCCTAATAAAGGGATACCAATTAAGCTCGAAGGCAAGTTCTTAAACTCAAAATATGAATTTAATATAGACTTACTAAGTGGATGACAATGCGAGCTTCAAAAATTATTGATAAAACTTTCTAAGATACGGAATACTCTTCCCGTCTACTTCTAGTAGTATTAGGTTTTACGCACTGTATTTGTGATAAATAAAAGAAACAAACAAACACAACAGCATAGAAAAGCAATAATCAAATATATACATTGTCTTTGTACTTGTTTTTATGCATTTAGTAAGGCGCTTAATGTTTTTTAAAAAGTTTGAAACAAATGAAAAATTTACAATTTCGTTAAAATAGTAAGACATACGCTCGTACATCTGCGTAATTGTTTATGAAGATTTTGCCCAAACATGCTACTCCTAAAATGCTTTGAATATAAGAGTATCTTCAATATTGATATTAGCCACAAGATTTTTTGAGAAATAGACTCCAATACTACTGGCTTTCTCAAATTTAGTTAGTAGTAGCTAGTGCGATTCGGTTAAAGCCTATTTATTGGCAGAGAAATTGAGACAAGGCGAAATCGGTTGGCAGCAATCTTCTGGATGAACCGATTTTGCGTATATACTACTTTCAGTTTATTAGAAGCATATTTAAATGTTTCTAATTTTAGAAAAATATAAATACGTTAATGGGCCTTCTTTTTTCTCTCCATAGCTTAAACCCTTTCAACAAGTCTTTCGATACAACATCGCGGGGTCGTTTCATAAACTCGAATTTTCACAATGTCCAAAGATCACAACACGGAAAATTTACAGCCTCGGAATTCCATAAAGTCGAAATTTCACTAACCCGAAATTTCACAACATCGAAAACTCAAAAATACCGCTACTCTTCACTATACTGAAATTTCATAAAGTCGAATAGTCTCCTACGTCTTCCGTGTATTTTGACATTGTAAAATTTCGGGTTTATAAAAGCGCCGCACCCCCGCTTTTCTCTCGTTCTTTTATTGCTTTTCTCTCGGTGTTCCAGCTTAAAGCTGCCATGCTATGTACATTCTCAGTGGCGCTGGCTAATGTACATTACGGCTGCCACAGATTGTCAAGTTTGTTTACGCCTACAAGTCACTTCAACTGGCCTTCTTTCTATAAGCTTACTCCTGAGGATATAGAAAAGTGGCGTATCTTACTGTATTTAAGACACTGGCGCTAACAGTAGTGTGTATAGATTTTTTGCAACAACTTATTTTAACTAAGCCAATATCCGATCAGATAAAAGTACAGTTAAAATTTTCAAGGAAAGCTCAGTGAAGTATTCAGTTGTCATAGTCTCCACGGAGATCCTTCAAGTAAGAGAAATCGTTCGCATCGGGTTCGGTCGCGTTCCGACGCAGCCGGGCCTGCTTTGGCGGCCGCTGGCCTATGGATGGCAGGGCCGGCGTCACTAGCAGCAGGTTGCACTCCAGACTCTCCGCCTCATCAAGCTGGCCATCGTCGTCGCTTCGATCGCGTGGCGACAATTTTTTAACTTTAAAACTGGCGGCAATACGCTCGTCCTTGCAGACCTTCCGCACTTCGTCCAGGCTGGGCGGAGAGAACTTGACCAGTTTCTGGTAAATACGGGGGCGGAGGGCGGCCCAAGTAGACAGAGAGGAAACTTCCGTTGCTTAGAAAATCTTTCCAAGGCTTTGCAGGAAAAATATAATACCGTATTTAGTCTAAATTCAGGTCGGAGTCTAACAAACTCACACCAGCTGATAATATCCATAGAATGAGACAAAAACAGACAGATACTAAGATAGACAGACAGACACTAAGGCAGACAAACTGAAAGACAGACAGACAGACAGACAGACAGATAGACAGACAGACAGACAGACAGAAAGACAGACAGACAGATAGACAGACAGACAGACAGACAGACAGACAGAAAGACAGACAGACAGACAGACAGACACTAAGGCAGAAAGAGAGACACTAAGACAGACAGACAGACAGACACTAAGACAGACAGACAGACAGACAGACAGACAGACAGACAGACAGACAGAAAGACAGACAGACAGACAGACAGACAGACACTAAGGCAGAAAGAGAGACACTAAGACAGACACTAAGACAGACACTAAGACAGACACTAAGACAGACAGACAGACAGACAGACAGACAGACAGACAGACAGACAGACAGACAGACAGACAGACAGACAGACAGACAGACAGACCGATTGTGTCTAAAAGCCTTAGACCGGAGTCAAACAGTTCACAGGTCTGACGAACAACAAATAAGCAACAAGGATTGCTCACCATTTATGAAATATGAAATACAATGCAAACTATTCCAACTCACCCCATTGGAAGCCTTGACTTCGCACTCCAGCCGTTGGTTGCTAATTAAAATGTATACAAACACTTTGTCCGACTTATCTAAAAGCAAGAAAAAATCACAAAAATACTCAATTCAATGTCAGTAAGTTCTCAAAGGTAACTCAGGATTTTTCCTTTAAACTTTCAAATTTTTAAGCATTGCAGGTAAAATGTTGAACCTTACTAACTGCGTCTTTCAGCTCAACCCAGATCGAATTGGTTTTCAGGCTGGGATCGTCGGTCGAAAGAATTATGGTCGTCGGATTGAAGTCCTGAATTTTCAGACTGTCGGCACTCGAGCTGGAACTGGCTGGAAGTTTGAAACAAACAGGTTTGCACCGATTTACTACTGCGAGTAGTGCTTTAACTGCGAACAAAACAACACATTGGAAATGGAATTGTCAGGGCGGGAACTCCTTCGAGCTGGTCTAAAAAAGTACACAGATGAGCATATAATTAGCTATAATTGCTCACTACTCACAAGAGATAGTCTCAGTGACAACGCTAACAGCAGCAGAGAAGTCCAGCTGTTGTTGGCCGTCAGCAGACTCATCTGGCAGCATGGGGCAGAGCAAGAACCGGATGCGGACCGAGCCGCCGCATTCCTTCAGGCTGGAGCAGCGGGACAGGTCGTCCATCCACTGATCTATATGGGGAGGAGGTTGTGACGAGCTGTTTTGACAACTAAGACAGCAGGGACAGTAGATTTGGAGAGTGAGAAGATTGACAGGCAAACAGACGTAGACAATCAGGCAGAAGGATAGGCAAACAAAAGACGGAAAAGACTGACAGATGACAGGAACATACTGACAGATGACAGGAACAGACTGACAGATGACAGGAACAGACTGACAGATGACAGGAACAGACTGACAGATGACAGGAACAGACTGACAGATGACAGGAACAGACTGACAGATGACAGGAACATACTGACATGACAGGAACATACTGACAGATGGCAGGAACAGACTGACAGATGACAGGAACAGACTGACAGATGACAGGAACATACTGACAGTAGTGACAGATGACAGGAACAGACTGACAGATGACAGGAACATACTGACAGATGACAGGAACAGACTGACAGATGGCAGGAACAGACTGACAGATGGCAGGAACAGACTGACAGATGGCAGGAACAGACTGACAGATGACAGGAACAGACTGACAGATGACAGGAACAGACTGACAGATGGCAGGAACAGACTGAAAAACGTGAGTGATCTAGAATATTTGAAAGTAATGATACGATGGCAGCACAAAAAGTATTTCAAAAGGAACAATTACATTATAAAACTATAGAACCTACTTACTTAGATGGGGGTGATACCAGGACATGCTTTTCAATTTGTCCCATCGGTTTTGAACGGCCTGTTTAATATCACCCTTCTTGTACTTCATGATACAATGCTTATCAAGCCTGTTAAAGAGAGACGAATTTCATTGAGGTTATATATTTGTCTGTCTGTCTGTCTGTCTGTCTGTCTGTCTTAGTGTCTGTCTGTCTGTCTATCATAGTCTCTGTTGGACAGTACATGTAAGGCGTTGTAGAAGATGCTATATAAAGAGAAAGGATAAAAAAGTTTTTAATTTTATCAAAATTTGTAAAAGTACATGTATAACGACATAAAATCTCAACTGATAGTGAAACTGGATAGCCCAGAGATTTGTCCTAGTTTACTTGGCTGTACGCTCGCAGGTCGATCTGACAAGCTGGCAGAAGGAACGGAAGCAGAAATCCAACACATTCTATGTGTACACGCCAATTTGTATTTATATTTGAAATAAAAGACAGTCAGCAAACAGGTTGAAACTTTCTGCATGTTTGAAATACATTTATTGCAATAGAAATGTTTTTTTGTATAAACGATTACTTCATATTTCATAACAAGAAAACTCGTTCCCGTCAAACTTCTTTCATGAAAGCCAAAAACAGCCTTTTCCATATCGCAACGTAGGCATGATACTGCAGCATGCGTTGGGGCCTATTTTACAATAGACAATACCTTCCGTAGGAACTTTTTGGGAATTGACGTCAGCATCAAACACTGGCCAATCAGACATAAGACATGATTTGCTAGTCCATTGCTGCTATCCAATAAAGTCTTCCCCGCAGTGGCCTCCCAAGGGCGGTAAAAAACAAGTACCCACCGGCATATAATTGACAAGCGGTTGCCAAGGCTAAGCGATACACCAAACAAACGAAGCGACGCGCAGATCTAGCAGAGAGGAATTTGCATTAGCATGAGCCTGTCACTCATAGCAGCTATCTTATTGTCAACGCTGGCCCAAGACGCCAGCGGATATCGCATCGTGTTCAACCGACTAGCCGACGGATTTTGCGCCAACGCGACACCGAGCGTTCCAACCCCGTTGAATGCCACTTTTCGTAGCTTTGCCCCGATCTCTTCGCCGGACGTTTGCGCAACCGAGTGCGCCTATTCGGAAGCCTGCACAGTCTACCAGTTGGGCGCCGGCGGCCAGTGCCTACTAGGCTCCGCTTGCGACCTGCGCCAGCTTTGGGTGCAACAGACGCCGGGCGGATCGGCTTGCACCGCCGCCTACTATAGCAAGGATCGGAATAGCACCTGGGCCGGCTGCCAGAGCCAGCTAGACGCAGTCTACGAGAATGGTGAGAGGCCCGAGTAGTAGCTTTCATCGATTCTTCTACCAGGAGCAGTAGACTTTCACGAGGAGGTAGCAACTCTCTACTATGGATAATTTGTTTCTTACTCTCACCATCTCTCTAGCTGAAGCTCTACAAACAAATGATGTTTGATTTACCAAGAAGCTTTTATTCGCAGCATATTAACAATCTGATACTAAGCAGGTTGTAATTGTGTAGTTAGGATTATTATTTAAACAACTCATTGTTTGCCTAGCTACAGTGACGGAAGATATCTAGCAAGGTATAAAATTCTTCTTTGGTGTGGTTTAGCTTGCACTAAAAAGCATAGAGGAGAAAATAAGCTTTTAAAAAGTTACCGCAAGCGTCAGGTAAGGATTTCTGCCCGAAATAATGGCATAGTGATTACTATATACGAGCTAGCTTAAACGCTTATCAGCTTAACCATCTGAAAATGTTGCTTTATTTGTCCTTATAATGTTTCCAACATTGGTCCGAACATTTGTTCCATAGGTGAACAGGATGACACACTCTAATTGTATAATTTCTGACTGATGAAGCCAATTAAAGGATTTCAAATCGATTTGTAATATGAAACATTTGAGCGCAAATGCTGATCAGTGGATTCGATGTATATCTATTTTAACTGTCACTATTGGAAGCCCATTTGGAAGCCTTCAATGGTAGTGTACTTTCTAATTTAGTGCAACAAAGCCAGTCGAAATGTTTACAATTATCTTTTTCCCTCAGATGACACGCCGAGCCACATGGGAACGCCTATGTACTACACGCCAGTCCTTGGCGCCGGTTGCTACCGCATCCGCGCCTGGGGCGCCCATGGCGGCGGTCAGTTAAGCCGAACTGGCGGTCTTGGCGCCTATAAAGAGGCGGCATTCACGCTTAGCGAGACCGACAATTTGACCATCGTCGTCGGCCGACGCGGCGCCGACCAAAGTACTGTTGACAACGGCGGCGGAGGCGGAGGCGGTAGCTTTGTGTATAAAAACGCGACTGATACGCCCGTACTACTGCTGGCCGCTGGTGGAGGTGGCGGCGCTGCCCAAATGACCAACGGCGGGAACGCGACAGACAGTGAGAACGGCACTCAGTCGGTTAGCGACGCTACCGGTGTCGGTTACGGCGGCGTCGGCGGCCAGGGCGCGCCGCAACCAACCAGCGTCAGCACCAACAACAACCACGGTCTTGGCGGTGGTGGAGCCGGCTGGCTATCGGACGGATGGCGATTCGGTGGTCCAAATTCCGGTCTAGACGGACGGTCCCGGACAGGCGGATGGAGCGGCGGAGTTGGAAAGCCTGCCAACGGCGGCTACGGCGGAGGCGGCGGCGGAGGTGGCAAGCTAGGCTCTCAAAATGGAGGCGGCGGAGGCGGAGGCGGCTACAGCGGCGGAGGAGTGGACGGCATAGAACCTCGTGGCGGAGGCGGCGGCGGCAGCTACGCGGCGCCGAATCTATCGCGAGGAGCGCGCGGCGGAGTGGGCGGAGCGCCGGGCATGGGCGGCCGCGTGAAGATTGAAGTGATTGGAACAGTTAATCACACGGCCTGCACCGGCTGATGATTCGGTTGATTAGCAAGCAAGAGTCAACAACAGCCAACAGAAGCAGCAAAACCAACCGCTATCATCTGATACAAATAACTGATAACATACAACAATTTTTTTCAGATAACTTTTTAAAATTAATTGAGCTATAGAGTTTTTGTGCTTTTATTTTTATAGAACACCCAAAAACATATGCGATACGTTTTCACCACCAGCCAATTGTTAACCAGAGCATACTAATGTTTCTCTGCTTCGTTCTATCATAAAAATGCATGATTTTTTTTCCACTGAACCACTGCAAAAGAATCATATTATTTTAAACAAAACATCATAGTTAGAGCTATGATAGTTTTTTAAAGAAAAATATGAACTGAAATTAAAAAAATAAACATACTCGTATTTTTTCCATTTTAAAGACGAAAACGATTACTCGTAAACGCGCTCGTGTCAAAGTCAACCCCGACCTTGTATTATTATTTTTTTCTATAATCGTAAAGCTAAAAATACAATTTGCAGTTCCAACTGGATACTGGCGCCAGTCCAATAGTCGGCGGAACTATTATCAACGCCATTCATATAACTAGCTGAGGCAAGTCGCTCGTTAAAATAGAATGATTGGACAGCACAGCCGTTGGACAATTCAATTAAAAAAAGCAGAAAAAACCTGAGCTATGCCACTATTCAACAATGAAACTCAATAGTCCAGCTAGTGAGCATTAGCAATAGTCTCATTGGCCAGTTGCACGCGAGGCAATAGCATAAAATATGAGGGGAATTTCATCCCAAGAACTGGCTGAGTCTAGATCTGGGCGCAATAGTTATGGTGTGGCGTGGCCGTTTCTTTCATTTTTCCGGAATGAAAAACTGCAGGTAGACGAGGCACGGCGCATAATAAATAGCTGTTAGAGCAGGCCAGGTAAAATAGCACGCCATACAAAACTCCAAGCATTTCGCAGTAGTTTTGAATTAACAATCCCGGGTCTAGAACTCAATGACTTCTCATCAGCGTTGCTGTTCCTGGTTTAAGGATTAGAACTCCATGGACTTGGCTGTAGCTTTCACTCCAGATGCTGGGACTAGAACTCAAAGATTTCTCATCAGCGTTGCTGTTCCTGGTTTAAGGATTAGAACTCCATGGACTTGGCTGTAGCTTTCACTCCAGATGCTGGGACTAGAACTCAATGACTTCTCATCAGCGTTGCTGTTCCTGGTTTAAGAATTAGAACTCCATGGACTTGGCTGTAGCTTTCACTCCAGATGCTGGGACTAGAACTCAAAGATTTCTCATCAGCGTTTCAGTTCCTGGTTTAAGAGTTAGAACTCCATGGACTTGGCTGTAGCTTTTAATTCAGACTCCGGGTCTAGAACTCAAGATTTCTCATCAGCGTTTCAGTTCCTGGTTTAAGAGTTAGAACTCCATGGACTTGTCAGTAGTTTTCACTCCAGATGCTGGGACTAGAACTCCAAGTCTCGTATTTTAAGCATTTTAAGCATGAAATCTCTAGGAGTTGGAAGCCGTGGATTTGAAAAAAAATAGCTTGTACAGCTAAGTCTAAGTCTAAACGGCTATAAGTTTTGGTAGCAGTTTCGTTCCTTTTTATATATATAAAAATCCTTGCTTTTCCATCTGGCTGAAGTTTCTATTCCAGACACTATGTCGAAATTTCAATACAGAAGCCATCCAAATGCATCGCTAAAGTACGCTTATGAAATATTCATGCCAAGATAATTAATGGGAAATTTTGCCTCTCACCAATGCAGCAATTCTTTAAGACGACAAAGAGGGCGGAAAGCAGCGACTGCGATGCGGCAAAAAGCTTTTCATTCCAACGTAAAGAAACATTTTTTATAAAGCGTGCGGCGCTCCACACTGTTTCCCGCTCATTAAGAGGCGTCCGCATCTGTATAGAATCTCTTGAGTAGTACTCCAAAGCTGGCGCATGGGAGCGCAGCAGTTGTTGACAACAGCTACTGGCACGTGATGCAGACTCATAATTGACCTTAGCTTTGCTAGCTAAGCATCGGATTCTGAGTACTGAGTACTGTAGCTACTCGAATTTTGAGAAGCGCTTTAATCGTCATTTTTACACTTTCAGCCAAGCATTGAGTCCGCATTGACTCCAATGAGTACGGACTCAACGGCGACTTAAAGTGGAAAGACGGAATACTGTTCTGTTTGACTTGACACGAAAAATTCTAACACTAAGATGGGAAAATCAGGATTGTGTTACTGAAAGCAGATCATAAGCCTGTTTTATTGATTTTTTTACTTTTATAAATCTATCTATCTATCATCTATCTATCTATCTATCTATCTATCTATCTATCTATCTATCTATCTATCTATCTATCTATCTATCTATCTATCTATCTATCATTTATCTATCTATCTATCTATCTATCTATCCATCTATCTATCATTTATCTATCTATCTATCTATCTATCTATCCATCTATCTATCATTTATCTATCTATCTATCTATCTATCTATCCATCTATCTATCTATCTATCTATCTATCTATCTATCTATCTATCTATCTATCTATCTATCTATCTATCTATCTATCTATCTATCTATCTATCTATCATTTATCTATCTATCTATCTATCTATCCATCTATCTATCATTTATCTATCTATCTATCTATCTATCTATCCATCTATCTATCATTTATCTATCTATCTATCTATCTATCTATCCATCTATCTATTCGCTCGCTTCGCTCGCTCTTTCTCGCTATCTACTATCTATAGCCAGGACCTGCACCGGAGCGGTTACGAAAATTAGATTTCTCGGTAGTTGCACGTACTCTTTTGCACTACTTGAGTAGTCTGATTTTCGTTCGGCATGGCTGGTTCCAGCAGGTAGTTCCTCTGGATAAAAGCGCTTACCGCGCCCATTGGCTTTCCAGCTGCCTTAATCGTTTCCGGTGATCTTGTGTGCGTGCTTTCAGCTTGATTGGCTGCGGCAAGCAAGCTCGAAAGAGCTCGCTTCGCTCGCTCTTTCTCGCTATCTACTATCTATCCATCTATCATTTATCTATCTATCTATCTATCTATCTATCTATTTATCTATCTATCCATCTATCTATCATTTATCTATCTATCTATTCATCTATCTACAGCGACTCACTTGAGCTCCTGCGGTCCATTGTCCAACCGGAACTTAGAGTACAGGAAGCCGCACTCGCAGTCGATACCAATCAGTTCGAACACGTGCAGCTTGTCAGACTGGTTCGCTCTGACCAGAAAGGCGAACAAAGCGGCGTCTGTCGGCCGATTCGCTTGCAGCTGCAGGGTGACGCGACTGTTCTTGTCTACCGGCCGACCGCCATACAGAACGCTGCCAATGGCTTTGGGCCCTGCGCTGACGCGAAACTGCTCCACTTCGCCAACGTAGCGGAAGCGGCTGCTGGGTGCCGGCTCGCAGAGGATTTTCAGCGACAGCTGCGGATCAGCCTCGAATGGCGACGCGAACGCCTGCAAGGCGAGACAGGGATTTCAAATTTCATCTATTTATGGTTAAATGATTTACTCCTAGCAGATGAGATATCCTGCGATTCTTACAGCTGTGTTAAAGGGCGATTTTTAACCAATCGATGAAGTTCAGGGGCGAATAGGGCTTTCATTACATAGAATAACAAGGCAGTTTTCAATCGTAGGAGCCAGTAAAATACCGAATAGTAAGAATAAGAACAGAGGTACTTGCTAAGGATAAAAGATAGAAAGTGACATAAGGAGCGATTGTCATAGGATAGTGAGGGGCGATTCTCATAGGATAGTGAGGGGCAATTCTCATAGGATAGTGAGGGGCGATTCTCATAGGATAGTGAGGGGCGATTCTCATAGGATAGTGAGGGGCGATTCTCATAGGATAGTGAGGGGCGATTCTCATAGGACAGTGAGGGGCGATTCTCATAGGATAGTGAGAAGCGATTCTCATAGGATAGTGAGGGGCGATTCTAGTAGGATAGTGAGGGGCGAATCTCACAGGATAGTGAAGGGGCGATTCTCATAGGATAGTGAAGGAGCGATCCTAATAGGATAGTGAGGGGCGATTCTAGTGGGATAGTGAGGGGCGATTCTCAAAGGATAATGAGGGGCGATTCTCATAGGATAGTGAGGGGCGATTCTCATAGGATAGTGAGGGGCGATTGTCATAGGATAGTGAGGGCGATTCTCATAGGATAGTGAGGGCGATTCTCATAGGACAGTGAGGGGCGATTCTCATAGGATAGTGAGGGGCGATTCTCATAGGATAGTGAGAAGCGATTCTCATAGGATAGTGAGGGGCGATTCTCATAGGATAGTGAGGGCGATTCTCATAGAATAGTGAGGGGCGATTCTCATAGGATAGTGAGGGGCGATTCTCATAGGATAGTGAGAAGCGATTCTCATAGGATAGTGAGGGGCGATTCTCATAGGATAGTGAGGGCGATTCTCATAGAATAGTGAGGGGCGATTCTCATAGGACAGTGAGGGGCGATTCTCATAGGATAGTGAGGGGCGATTCTCATAGGACAGTGAGGGGCGATTCTAATAGGACAGTGAGGGGCGATTCTCATAGGATAGTGAGAAGCGATTCTCATAGGATAGTGAGGGCGATTCTCATAGGATAGTGAGGGGCGATTCTAGTAGGATAGTGAAGGGCGAATCTCACAGGATAGTGAAGGGGCGATTCTCATAGGATAGTGAAGGGCGAATCTCATAGGATAGTGAGGGGCGATTCTAGTGGGATAGTGAGGGGCGATTCTAGTAGGATAGTGAGGGGCGATTCTCATAGGATAATGAGGGGCGATTGTCATAGGATAGTGAGGGGCGATTCTCATAGGATAGTGAGGGGCGATTCTCAAAGGGTAGTGAGGGGCGATTCTCATTTGTCAGTCAATCAATAAGAGTTAGAAGCGCAAATAAACAAAGAAATGCAAAGGAAATATACTTGCATTTCAGAAGTAAGTTTATCTACCTTTTATGACCTTCAAATTGACAGCGCTTGTTATTGTTTTTACAGAAACTGCTTTAAGTAACGTGCTGGACGCACTACTAAAATTAGGCAGATCAGAAAGACAATTTTTTTCTTCAAATTTTAGTTAAAACAAAGGCTCTGTAAGACTATTGAATGAACTTTATCATCAATATTTCGTTCTGTATTGTGCATAAGTAATCAAATCGAATATATTTATTTAAGTATAAACAAAAAAACATGGCAATAAGCAATCATATTAATAAGCATTAATGGCATCATTTTTGAGTCAGGTATGTAAGATGGAGCCACAAATTTTCGCATACTTGTATTTTGCCTTACAGAAGTCTGTCCTTACAGAAGTCTGTCCTTACAGAAGTCTGTCCTTACAGAAGTCTGTCCTTACAGAAGTCTGTCCTTACAGAAGTCTGTTCTTACAGAAGTCTGCCCTTACAGAAGTCTGTCCTTACAGAAGTCTGCCCTTACAGAAGTCTGCCCTTACAGAAGTCTGTCCTTACAGAAGTCTGCCCTTACAGAAGTCTGTCCTTACAGAAGCCTGTCCTTACAGAAGTCTGTTCTTACAGAAGTCTACCCTTACAGAAGTCTGCCCTTACAGAAGTCTGCCGCTACAGAAGTCTGCCGTTACAGAAGTCTGTCAGAAGTCTGCCCTTACAGAAGTCTGTCAGAAGTCTGCCCCTACAGAAGTCTGTCAGAAGTCTGTCCTTACAGAAGTCTGTCCTTACAGAAGCCTGTCCTTACAGAAGCCTTTTATACAGAAGTCTGTCAGAAGTCTGTCCTTACAGAAGTCTTTCCTTACAGAAGTCTGCCCTTACAGAAGTCTGTCCTTACAGAAGTCTGCCCTTACAGAAGTCTGTCAGAAGTCTGCCCTTACAGAAGTCTGTCAGAAGTCTGCCCTTACAGAAGTCTGTCCTTACAGAAGTCTGTCCTTACAGAAGTCTGTCCTTACAGAAGTCTGTCCTTACAGAAGTCTGTCCTTACAGAGGTCTGTTCTTACAGAAGTCTGTCAGAAGTCTGCCCTTACAGAAGTCTGCCCTTACAGAAGTCTGCCCTTACAGAAGTCTGTCCTTACAGAAGTCTGTCCTTACAGAAGTCTGTCCTTACAGAAGTCTGTCCTTACAGAAGTCTATCCTTACAGAAGTCTGTCCTTACAGAAGTCTGTCCTTACAGAAGTCTGTCCTTACAGAAGTCTGTCCTTACAGAAGTCTGTCAGAAGTCTGTCCTTACAGAAGTCTGTCCTTACAGAAGTCTGTCAGAAGTCTGCCCTTACAGAAGTCTGTCCTTACAGAAGTCTGCCCTTACAAAAGTCTGTCTTTAGCTCTAAATTCTGATGTATGCGGCAAAATAATATTTAAACAGTTCCTACAAATAGAACTTCAACCTATTCTGCCACAGTCTCAACTGGAAACGTGTCGAACAGATTAGGATAAAAAGCCAGTCCCTCGACGGCGTCGTCGCGACAGGTGAGCCCGGCTGCTTCAGTGAGCAGCAGCCGCTCTCTGGCCAGCGTGACGGACAGGCCGGCAGCTCTGGACAGCTCCTGGGCGGTGAGGTGGCCCCGCTGCCTGACAGCCTCGGCCGCTGACTCCAGCGCCGCCTGCTGATTGTGGCTGGCCAGCTGCAGCACCATAACGCCGCTATCGAAGGTGTGCAGCCTGACTGCCAAGCCCAGCTGGCTCATGGCCCGCGCCGCCGCAACCAGATCCTCCGGCGAGATCAGGTCGAGTCCCCGAGCCCGATTGTACAGGCAGTAGGCGTCTGTCAGGGTCATTACGCCGCTGCGTTCGCGAAGCGGCTGCTCTAGGAATTCGCTCACCTGTTGAGGAAAGTTGCGGTGATATAGGTGTCTATGCTGTCCTGTATGCGAGCTTTTCCGCCACTCTCTACTCACTCACTCAGCAGGACTTTGCCATTCCCTACTCACTCAGCAGGACTCTGCCATTCCTTATTCACTCACTCAGCAGGACTCTGCCATTCCTTATTCACTCACTCAGCAGGACTCTGCCATTCCTTATTCACTCACTCAGCAGGACTCTGCCATTCCTTATTCACTCACTCAGCAGGACTCTGCCATTCCTTATTCACTCACTCAGCAGGACTCTGCCATTCCTTATTCACTCACTCAGCAGGACTCCGCCATTCACTACTCACTCACTCAGCAGGACTCCGCCATTCACTACTCACTCACTCAGCAGGACTCCGCCTTTCGCTACCAGGCTAATAAAATGAACACACTATCAGCTAACCTGCTTGGCCAGGCTATTAAAATAATGCGATCCGCCACCGTACTGCTCTCTAGTAATTGGATCTTGCACGCCCATAGCCAGCAGGTGCTGTTTGAGCTGAGCAGCTTCATCCTCAGGCGGAGCTTTGTCCCGCATCCGCTGCGCCACCGCTTTGGTCATGGACACCATAGGCTCGGCTAGGCGCATCAGCGCGTCCAAATCGTCGAACGCCTCGGCGATGCTCCTGTCCGCAGTTTTACGCTGCTCAGCCATGCGCCTCTCGATGCCGCCGATGCCGAAGTGACGCTGCGAAGCCGCAGCCGGCGCCTGCTTAGCCCAGACTTTGTTGCGCAGAGCCTCCTCAATGCCGGCTAGGAACTCGATGTCGCCAGCCTGACGGAAGGCAATTTTTATATAGTCCTGATCGGACTTGGCCAGCGGTCCGCCCTGCATGCCGGGAGGGAAGGGGGCGGCCTGCTCAGTACAGTGCATGACTAAAGAGCGAATATTCTTCGCTTATCAGCTTAGATCCTTTCTCTCTGACTCAAGTCTGTTGCCAGTCTACCCACTGACTCATCAAGGACCAGATGCTATTCACTGACTCATCAGAGACCAGGTGCTACCCACTGACTCATCAGAGACCAGATGCTACCCACTGACTCATCAGAGACCAGCTGCTACCCACTGACTCATCAGAGACCAGATGCTACCCACTGACTCATCAGAGACCAGCTGCTACCCACTGACTCATCAGAGACCAGATGCTACCCACTGACTCATCAGAGACCAGATGCTACCCACTGACTCATCAGAGACCAGATGCTACCCACTGACTCATCAGAGACCAGGTGCTACCCACTGACTCATCAGAGACCAGATGCTGCTACCCACTGACTCATCAGAGACCAGATGCTATCCACTGACTCATCAGAGACCAGATGTTATTCACTGACTCATCAGAGACAAGATGCTACCCACTGACTCATCAGAGACCAGATGCTACCCACTGACTCATCAGAGACCAGATGCTACCCACTGACTCATCAGAGACCAGATGCTACCCACTGACTCATCAGAGACCAGATGCTACCCACTGACTCATCAGAGACCAGATGCTACCCACTGACTCATCAGAGACCAGATGCTACCCACTGACTCATCAGAGACCAGATGCTACCCACTGACTCATCAGAGACCAGATGCTACCCACTGACTCATCAGAGACCAGATGCTGCTACCCACTGACTCATCAGAGACCAGATGCTGCTACCCACTGACTCATCAGAGACCAGATGCTACCCGCTGACTCATCAGAGACCAGATGCTACCCACTGACTCATCAGAGACCAGGTGCTACCCAGATGCTATCAGATGTAATCTACCTGTCGCCAGCAAGCATCCGACGGGTCCTTGGCGTGAAAGTTGACCACCAGTTTAGCGGATTTAAACAGGCCGCCAGTCTCCGAGCGAACCCGTTTCACGTCCTTCAAGTTGAAGGCAATGACGTCATTTTTGTCGCACCAGAGCACCCGGTGGGTGGTAAGGGTCAGCCGGCCGGAGTCGAACGCCGATAAACGAGTGTCGCCGTCATATAAGCCGACTCCGTCCTGCTGTAGGATGAGCGACTCCGACTGTGCCAGATCTGAACTGGACCAATAGAATCTGTTCATTGTGCCTATGCTAGCAAGGTAACGATTGTTGTCTCACCATGCAATATGCGCATGTTTGCTATTAGAATTTGCTAAGTAAAACTTGGCGTGGCCGCTAAATACAACGTTATCTTGATGGCACTGATTACACTAAGCAAGCAACCCACATTGTATGTCTGGAGTAAAGGTATGTGCCTGTATAACCGAAGAGCAAAAACCCAAGGGACAAGATCCCTCGCCAATTAGCTTAAATCTTTTCTGCAAATATTCCGTTGCTACCCTCCCAACTCTTCAGTTGCTTCTTTCCCAACTCTCCAGTTGCTTCTCTCCCAACTCTTCAGTTGCTTCTCTCCCAACTCTTCAGTTGCTTCTCTCCCAACTCTTCAGTTGCTTCTCTCCCAACTCTTCAGTTGCTTCTCTCCCAACTCTTCAGTTGCTTCTCTCCCAACTCTTCAGTTGCTTCTCTCCCAACTCTTCAGTTGCTTCTCTCCCAACTCTTCAGTTGCTTCTCTCCCAACTCTTCAGTTGCTTCTCTCCCAACTCTTCAGTTGCTTCTCTCCCAACTCTTCAGTTGCTTCTCTCCCAACTCTTCAGTTGCTTCTCTCCACACTCTTCAGTTGCTTCTCTCCCAACTCTCCAGTTGCTTCTCTCCCAACTCTTCAGTTGCTTCTCTCCCAACTCTTCAGTTGCTTCTCTCCCAACTCTCCAGTTGCTTCTCTCCCAACTCTTCAGTTGCTTCTCTCCCAACTCTTCAGTTGCTTCTCTCCCAACTCTCCAGTTGCTTCTCTCCCAACTCTCCAGTTGCTTCTCTCCCAACTCTTCAGTTGCTTCTCTCCCAACTCTTCAGTTGCTTCCCTCTAAATCTTCACTTCTACCCTTCTGACTCTTCAGTTGCTACCCTCTGCACCTTCATTTGCTACCATTAGTTTTTTTAGCAAAAACTAAGCCATATAATTATAGCCAGTATGATTTTAGAGGTTTTGCATACATATATTGTCTTTCTAATTAGTTGCTCCTAATAAAAGTAAATTTATTATAGACTAATTGAAATATAGGCCTGGGCCAATGAAAATTTAAAAATACAAAAGTACCTTTCTGTGTCATTTAAAAAAAAGCTATTTCGATGAAAAAGATGACAGTTTGTATTATCCTAATGAAAGCTAAGTAATTAGCTTTTAAATGTTTTCTCTATGAAAAGTTCTTTTTTCTTTTCCTTCTAGTTCACATTTGTTTTTTTCTTTGTAATTACATTGCAAAGTTATTCATTTGCAAAAAACCTTTTTCTTCAAATTTTTCTTTTGTAAACATATTGACAAGTCAAAAAACTATCATTGAAGTCCTAATATAGCTTAGGGTTTATAGAATATAGGATTATTGGTATACGAGCGTATATTTTTTGTGCTTTAGGATTTTAGGAGCAAAGTATATGGGTTAGAGTATATACCTACTAGAATGAACTTAAAAGGCATACTTTTAAAAATATAATATAGGCCTACAAATTAAAAATTGATAGAAAATGTATTAAGCTCTAGAATTATTAAGGGCAGTTAAAACTAAGCAGGCCTATTATTATAAACTTACAAAAAGATAAAAGTAATATGTTATACGATAGGGAAATAGTTTATAGATCCAAGGCCAATATTCAAAACTTAGGTTATTCTCTATAACTTATCATTGCTCAATCCTTAGACACAGCCTGTTAAAGCAAAGGCAAACATGATCATAATTATAAAAAAATATAAGATTAAGGCACAAAATTAGATGTATAGCAAAGCCAACAATGTAGACCTTACAATGTTGCATATAAATGCAATCAAGATTATAGAATATAGGAAGAAACAGTACTATTTCATCTCCTATTTTGAACAAAGTCTTGATCAAAAGAACCAAGTAAAACTTCAATTCAAACACTAAGAAACCTTAGCACTTGTGGAAATTCAATTCAAATTTCAAATGAAGTCCTTTTCTGTTGAAACAGATAAACTTTAATTTAGACTATCTATAGCCAAAATTGTCCCCAAGTTATATGCATAAGTAGATTTAAAATAAAAAGAATGTTACATTCTATTTTGACAGATTTGTACAAATAGATATATTCTTATAAGTTAGTCTATTTTTTGTTTTCATTTTTGTACTATATGACTATATAATAACATACCAAGAATTAGTATAAATGCTTAAAAATATTAAATTGAAGATGATAAATTGTTAGAAGAGAATGGAATTTATAGAGTTGAAATAGAATTCAAGGAAGAGATTGTGGAATAGTAGCCTTGACAATATGCTATTATAATTAATAGTGACAGATTATATCATAATTCATAAAGGCTGTTATACAATATAGTAGGTAGCAATTACACCAAAAGAAGAAAAATGTTGGGTAGACAACATAAAGGCAAACTTTGGTATTTTTAAATAAAGAAGCCTTTTCAATATATTAGTACATTGTGCTATATTATAATTCTTGGTATGATTTAAAGATATTATTGGGAAGGCAAAGCCCCTTCCCAACAAAATTATTGGGTTGGCAATTGCCCAAACTGGCTCTTGGTCTTGGCTTCACTAGAATCATTGGCTATATCTCTATGGACAAGTGCACTAATGGTTTAACCATGTTTATATCTTTCATTGCCTTGGTTGATAGGAAATTGGTAGTTAGATGGCTCAAGTTGGCAATCTTTTATTTGTGCACATTTAATTATCTGTTTTGTTTAATGATAAATAATATATTCTATAACAAATTCATGAAAAGATTAATAAATTTCAATAGATAGATTGTTACCTATCAACTAATGAAGCTGATAATGGATAGTCCTATAATAAATAAAGACAATAAGCCTAAAAAGCACATCTAATGGCAATAATGGCAAAAAACCAAGTAAAAAACTAACCATGGTTTATTAGTGTACTATAATAATTGAGTTTCTTGAGTTGAGTCTAATACATCTGCTTCATATCGACTGCCCACTGGTTAAGTCTAACCACCCAACTAATAGTCAACTTTGTGCTATAGATAAATCTTTTAGGCTACATCATTTTGCATATACTAATTAGGCCTAAATTAAACAACTAATAAAAAATAATTTAATATACAAGAATAAAAGATTGCCCCTAAGTTGATTAACTAACACTAACTTATTATTTTACATTTTAGTCTTATATTTATTGATTGTCAAAATAGAATATACCTAGTTTCTTTTGAATTTTAAATCTACTTATATATGTCATTTGGGGATATTTTGGCTACAGATTGTCTGAATTAAATTTCACCTGTTTAAATAGAAAGGGACCATGGTTTTTTTCATTTGAAAATAACTTGATAACTTGATTAATAATTTGATAAATATGTGCCATTTGGCACCTCACCCTAACAAAACTTGTACCATTTTGAAACTTGATATGCCTATGACATATTTTTTTAATTGTTTACTTGACTTAAATGTATTTAAAATTTAAAACATCAAATTTTGCTTTTGTGAATTGTGCTTTGTATGTGCTTTTGAACAAACAACAAAAATTTATAGGAAAAAATAAAAATTTAAATTTATACCTAAAAAAATGAAAAATCCATCTATGTATAATTTTGTTTGCTATGAACTCCCAAACTGCTTTACCAAATTATAGCAAATTTTGTATCTGCCCTAAACTTACTATGTCTTAGGCTGTATAGGAAAGTCCTAGGCAAGATAACAGAAATTTAGTATGACCTTAAAATTTCCTAAATTTAAGTCTTTCATACACTAAATCTTCTAATATACTAAATCCTACCTAAAAGTGCAAAAATTATTAAAAAGTACAAAAAACTAAATTCTTTAAAGTGTTGCTCCAAGTTTACCAATTGTCTTCAAATTTGACATAAACAATCTTCAACTATTTTGACACAATTGTATATAATTTCAAGTCTTAAAGTTAATCCCAAATGGCACTATGCACTTTAAAGTTAGTTTTTTTTAACAATGCAACCACCCCAACCTCTTTGCATCTCTCTTTTCCTTATCTGGCAAGATGTTTAAAAGGGGTTTACAATTGACTAACTTTTGGCTGCTATAAGTTTGCTTTATATGAAGCAATTGACTTTAAAATTGACACAATTTTTCATTTATTTATTCTATGTCTAAATGTAGAGTCTCAAACTCTGTAACTCAATTAGGAAGGAAACTGTAAGCATATGAAGTTTGTCTGTTTTTGGTATTTGTACTGTTTTACTCAGTCTTCTAGAGGAAAGAGTCAGGCAATAGGGCTGAGTATATATAGCAAATATAGTGTTTTGGAATAAAACTTATTTATAGCCTTCTTTGTACTTGTAAAGAGGCTTTTAGCCATGATAGTTTAGTGAGAGATACTAACCACTATCTAATTAAAAGTATTCTGTTATACAAACTGGCTTTCTAAGCACTTGAGTTGATACCATAGGATATGCACTAAACAGCATGGGTATAAATATCATCTTGCTACTTTCTGGAACATAGACTTAAGACTTGCATTTTTACCCAATAGAGAATATAGCTTATGGCTATATCTAGCCGATAAGAGAAAACTAAAGGGGATAGAGAAAAAAGTTGATAAAACATGAGATGAGAAATAACATAAGACAGAATTAAAGGAAGACGGTAAAGGAAAGAGAGAATAGTGGAAAGGAAAGATGAGAAAGTAGAGAAAAGAAAGAAAAAAGGGGAAAGAGTAGAGAGAACAGAGTAGAAAGAAGAGAGGAAGGATAAGAAAGAAAAAATAAGATAAAAGGGAAGAAAGGAGAAGAGGAAAAATACAAGTATAACTTTGGCCGTCAACTTTTCTGTTAACTTTTCCGTCAACTTTTCCGTTAACTTTTCCGTCAACTTTTCCGTCAACTTTTCCATCAAATTTTCCATCAACAATTTATTGCTCTGAAAAAACATATGTGACTTTCTCAAATAGGATCATCATGCAAGTAGCTCTTTGATCATTTATTGTTTGCATGCTTATGTATATCAATGAAAAAACATGCCTGAGTTAGTAGCAACATGCATCTTTTCCATTTTCCCTAGTACTAGCACTTTATTTCACAAAGATAAATCAATGAACAAGTGCAGATGTTGTAGTGCAGGTAGTGTAGCAATACCGATTAAATTCTGGAACATGTTGCGCTGGAAATTTTTGCGTGTGTTTTTTATTTATAATTTATACATGTACATGTGTATACTCAACAAATTTAAAGTATGTATAAAAAATTGCTAAGGAAACTGCACTTATACAAAAAATTAACACTTTCTATTCAGAGTACACAAAAAATTTGATAGAATATATTTTACAGACTTGCAATTGCATAAATGTTGATGAAATAGTTAATGGAAAAGTGATGAGATTTTGGCGGAAAAGTTAACGGAATAGTAAACGGAAATGTTAACGGAAGAGTTAATGGAAAAATTTATTGGAATACTTGACGGAAAAGTTAATGGAATACTTAATGGAAAAGTTAACGGAAAAGTTGACAGAATAGTTGACAGATAAAGTTATTTATCCTACTAACACGAAAAGTTGACAGAATAGTTGACTGAATAGTTAATAGAAGTTATTGGAAAAGTTGACGGAAAAGTTGATGGCCAAAGTTATACTCGTGGAAAAATAAGAAAAAGAGAAGAGAGAAAAGAACAGAGAAATTTCAAAGGACCTAAGGGACAGAGATAGAGGTAGAGATCAAAGACCCTAGAGTTTGCCAATGCATATTTTAAACAGATATTAGCTACCTATCAATCTGTTATAACCCTAATAAATAAGATCAATACTGGCCTCAAATTTTAATTTAACGCAAGTTTACTCCAATTTTTCTTTAATTCTTTTTTAACTATTAGGCCTATTATTAATAGGTTTCTTAAATATGGCTTTAGATTATAGAATATATGCAAAAATAGTTCTAGGTATTGGACTGCACTGCTGCAGGTTTAAAATCCTAGTTTGTATAAAATAAAACAATGTTTTTTAATGTCTAGAACTGAAAACTCAAAATGAGGATTGCCAAATTGAAAATAAATATGCCAAAGTGGGACCAATTGCCTTAATTAAAGTAATTTATACCATTTGGATTTAGAAAAAATATGGCAAGGGCACAAATTTGGCACAAAAACCCTGTAAAAGTACTTTATTTGAATTGAATTTCTATAAGTGCTAAGATTGCTTTAATTGTTTGAATTGAAGTTCTGCTTGTTTCTTTTGAACAAGACTCAAAGTTGGATATAAAATGGTAGGGCCTATAGTACTGAAGTTGTACATAAATGAATGCTATATTATTTAGCCTTGGTTCAAGCTCAGGTAATATTAAAATACACGTAATGCAGATATATTATCTAGTTAACCAGTGGAAGTACAAGATTTGCAAGCAGGAGATCTGCTAACAGTTGCTAGCTAAAGTAAAGTAACAAAGTTTAGCAGCCAAGGCTTGATAGCAAGAATTTTGCTAGCCAAACTTGCTGTTTGCCTTTTTATCTATTGTGTGTTTGCTTATTAACAAGCGAGTCAGCCACTTTGATTCCTGTGTATAAATATAGCTTGTAGGGCCTACTGCTACTGTCAATGCCAGCTATTTAGGCTGAGTCTTCATGATGTGATGTGATGATAGGTTAAAAACTTAAACATCCGCCTTCTGTCTGTGCGAAAATAAAAGGTAGAATCAATGTCAAAGAGATTATCTACAAAAGCCCTGTTTTTCTCTGTTACTGTATTACTGTATTTTCATATTGTATGTAATTTTACGACAGTGTATAATTCTACGCGCTTAAATATACGTTTTTATAAATAGCTTCATTCTTTCTTAGAAATTACTGCATTTTAAACTTTCGCCAATATTGTTTTAATGCAGCGTTTTTAAAAACCATTCTAAGCATAAAATTTGTTATAGACTTTTTCGAAACTCTTCTCGTGGTGCATTCACATATCCTACGGGGATTTATTTAGGAGTTTTATTACTGCTATGATTATTTGGTTAATGTGGGCTGTTTGGGGTCGGGCTTTGGTACCGGGTTCGGGGTTCGGGAGGGGTACCGGTTTGCCCGCTCAGGTCAGGGTGAAGGGGCTCCGAACGATTGTTAAAGCTCCGAAAGGTCCTTTAAACGATTGTTAAAGGTCCTTGTCGAAAGGGAAGGAAAAGCGGAATGGTAATAGCTAAACGTGGAAAGGAAGGGCAGTTGACTACGGTCAGGAAGTTCAGAAAGTTGGCGCTAAGAACTCGAAACGAGCTCTTATTGATAGCCCTGAGATCATGCGTCATGTGATCACGTAAGCGTAATGCGTGATATTGAAGGCCGTGACTTGCCCTTGACCTCCCGTTACCAAGCAACCTGATGAAGTGACCCGTCAGCCGCGCTGTTATTGGACGAGACATTGGGGTGAAGGTGCAGCGGAGAAGAATGATTTATGATGGGGGATTACGCAACAGGCAAGAAAAAGCTTCGAGAGTTTGGGGGTTATAAAACTGTCACACGAATGAATGATTTCGAAAAAAGGAGGTGGGGTTGGTGAGCGGAGGAGGGTGTGGACGATAAGCATGAGTCATCACGGGGCGCAGAAATCACAGGGAAAGGAGGGTGCACAAAATTAGTGGGGAGCCTAGGACGTGCCTAAATCAGTGCTGTAATACGCTAGCGGCTATATGTGAAATACTACTGAAGTACATGAATTAAGTATTAGAAGAAGAAACCCGATAAATTTGGTGATAGCGAAGAGGATTTCTCAGGACAAGGACAAAGAGACCTGTGACAACATTTGGTGACAGTTATAGGATCAATTTCAGAAGGTAGAACAAACGGCACTAGTATAGTACATACAGCTGGAAGGTCAGTAGCAAAAACAGCAATTATATATACAGGTGTCTTATATTCTTTATGCTATTCTAAGAACGAAGAAAATTATTTTGATAACTAATTTTGCCAATTGCCAATATACAATAATGTTTTTTTAATCAGGCAAAAGCAAGTACTTTTTAGCATACAGTATTGCACACTGCAGCTTACATGTTGGTGTACAGTGTATCACTATCTACAGATCTGGCCAAAGTACAGTTTAATTCAATTACTATGTGTATTGTAAATTTATAGATATATTCCATCAACGACTATACAGTGTACATAGAAAATACTCAATGCCCTTACCCTATGCTTACCCTTACTTTGCCTATACCGGTACGGAACTTAATTAGGTTCTTTCAAAGTTTTCTCAAATTTATTTCAAGGGCCCGTAGGACTGCTTGGCTGTCGGAGTGAAAAAAAATCCCGACCGCTGAGCTACCTTCGGTGCAGCTCTGCCGCACAGGAGCTGATGGCAAACAGCTCGCTCTAAAAACACTGGAGTTAAGTCCAGTGTGCTGGGAGTAGCTCTCCCTTGATGAGGACGCATTGCTCCGTGAAGCCTGAGAGACCATGCCTCATTGAGCTGTCAGTGTAACACTGTACTTCAGAATCGCTTTAACTGCCACTGGCCTCAAGTCGACGCTGAATGATGACATTGTACCTCTCTCTGGCTCGGGAGAAGGGTGGCTGGGTGGCTCTGAGAATGTTGCAAGCGATTTACGATATTCACAGATAGGCGAACACTTCTTAAAAGCCCACAATTTTATTAATTGATATTAATATCCAGAAGAGGAGCATTGAAGAAGATATTCATGGTAGGGAGTTAAAGGGAGTTAAAAGGAGTTAAGTGTGGAGCGCTCATAGTCATACGGCAAGCTCTGCCCTGGATTCTTCTATATAGAGCGTCGAGGTAACCCTTGACGTTCAGGCCGCTAGCCCACACGAGGCTGGCGTAACTGATCGAGGATAATGGCAGTGTAAATCCACCACAGCTTCCTAGGGAAGGCCCCCAGGTGGTGCCTACGGTGCGCCTGATCTGAGCCAGGAGTCAAGACAGCCATGGCTTTTTTGGCTTTAGTTTAGACGTCAAAGTCCAGTTTAACTGCCTGTGGTCCAGAATGCGGCCCAGACAAACGGGCTGGCTTCTCCATAGAAGTTAAACATGGTAAACATGACCACTGTGGTTTCGACTCTGAGATCGAGTCTAAGGCTCCGCCAAGGTCAAGGACTACTTAAGTAGATATAAGAGCGTATATATACTATCTTAAATGTTGTTTTAATTAATCTTCCTGAGGGCAATATATTATATATAATCACATAATGAGGAGGGATCTATTAACTAGAGGCCTATATGGCTATGGTATAATTACGAGTATGTCACTCAGTCATGTGGATTGTGGCACAGAAGAGCAGTAGCTGATTTATCTCATTAAATAAATGAAATAAAGTTAAATATGCTGTTCTAGTAAAGTAAGAAATCTCATGTATCTAAGATGCTGAAAATTTTCAGATTAGATCTACAGATGTAGGCCTAGGCCCTAGCACATAGTAAGACATTATAAAAGGAAAGATACAACTCCATATCTAGCTATATATAATAAAATCAAATAAGGATGCATTACAAAAAGAATAAAATTCTGCACCTGTTCTACACCAGTCGATAATATCTCGCAACGATTATAACGCTGTAAACTACTTCTATTTCGGCTATGCAAACCATTACGAAAATCGGCCACCAACGAATTTTCCACGAAAGTTGAGTCTTGCGTCCTATATATACGTTACTTTAGTCGTCCTTGGCCCACTGGTTGGCAAATTTCACCGGCTGCAAGCTAGCGGCGACGGTGGAATGACACTGGACCGAACGCCACGCGGAGATTAGCACAGCTGGATTACATTCTCGTGCAGTTCTGCGAGCGCACCCGCGTGACTAACAGCGGATCATTCCGATGGCACTGAAAACGGACCACAAACGGCCGGTCTGGGAGACTGAACCAGACTCAAGGCGCTGCGCGTGGCAGGAAAGAGAGCTGAAGCTACCCTCGCGGAGGCCTACAGGCAAGGACAGCCGACCGCCGTGAAAGAGCGAGCAAGAGGCGGAAACAGCGCAAAAGAATCATAAAAGGGGGAGCAGCAAGCGAACTCCCCAGAAGCTACGAGCAGTCTTGTATTTTTATTTCGTTTTAAAAAAATTGAGATACAGACTGTTACAACGGCAGGACGCGACAGAAGGCACCGCACTGTTTGGAGCGCCGTGAACGCACTGACCAGGAGGAAGTGCAGGACGCCTCTGAACATCACGGGCGACACGGCCGAAGCTGGCCGCGGTAAGCTGCAGGCCTTCTTTACTGGAATCGTCAATGCGCTGCCCTCTTGACAGCTAAGCGACATCGACATGCTTCTTTCCTGGAAGTGCCCCTGCCGAAGGAGGAGGATTTCAACGCCGGCCCCATCACAGAAGCCGGTCTTGCGATCGCACCACATACCAGAGGGATTGGTCACAGCAACAATAACTCTCTACCCGGAGACTCTGGACGCTGTGGTGACACCTGACCTATCTGTCCGACCTGTTTGACACGACCTCGGGAGTGCTGCAAGGTGACACACTTGCACCCTACCTTTTCGTCTTGGTGCTCAATTGGGTGCTGTGAAGGGACCTGCCAACAGATGAGGCCGACTTCTTGCTGTGCCGACGAACAATCAGCCGCCACCCTGAGAAGCGACTGTCGCTCTTTCGCTGCTCGCCTCTACGTCTGGGGAGCCCAGTGCATGCTAGAGAGCCTGATGCCAGCTGCAGTATCGGGACGGGCTAGCGGTGAACATCGATGTGGTGAACATCGAGATGATGACTGTACCTGCGGAGCTGCCTTTCAACATCACCTGCCGGAGCGCCGACAGTCGTGCAACAACTCTACCTCGCTGCACGCGCTTCACGTACCTCGGCGCTCTTGTACCTAGTGTCCAGGAGGACTTAGCGCGACGCAGGAGCCTGGCTTGGGCGGCCTTCCGCTCTATCCGGGTCGTCCTGCAGAACGCCGCGCTGCCGAACCGCTTGAGGGTTCGGCTGTTTTAGGCGGTAGTCGAATCCATCCTGACCTACAACGCCGAGACATGGACGCCAATCAAGGACGCCTCATTACGTGGATTGCCTGCTGGATGACGCTGGGGTGATCGGCCAGGCGCACACTGTTGCCGCCTTTAGAGAGCTCGCACTGAGAAAACTGATCTAACACCGCCCTTCGTGAACAGTACTCTGTTCCCCGGCGGTGTGCTTTGTTGTTGTTGTTGTTGTTGTTGTTGTTGTACTGTCAAGAGCAATACATGTTTCCCACAGATTTTCTACATCGTCAAGAAGGAAACATTTTAAAGCAATAATAGATTATACGAGTGTATAACAACTTGAACTTGTAGCGCTCTTACATACGTGTTAACATATTTAGTAGCTCTTTTTTCAAAAGACAAGTTCAAGCAATCAAACCATCAAACCAAAATGCACTTGTTCTCAAAAGCCTATCCATTCGGGGTATACCTCGTAAGTGCACAAGTGCTGCTAGTGCTATATTGTTCGATCTCTTTCTTCGTCGACAGGCTGCAACTTTTTACAGAAAAGAAAGTATGGGTTACTCATGAATGCCACAATTTCTGCCAAGACAATGTAACCCTCCCCAGGCAGATGCTCGGGGGGTGGGGGCTCAAGTCTCACAATTTTGATGAATAGAATGCTGCAAGAGCAATGCAATTGAGGTTTGCGCACAGATAAAGAACAATAGACTCAGAGCGCAGCTATATGACCAAGGCTTGCCCAAAGTTTAAGCTCCGAGGGTAGATGGTAGTTAAATATTCTGAATACTCGCTTGCTTTCGGCCTAAGCAAGCAGCTGGAGGCCAACTGGGTATGTGTAATGATATATTTTTAGGTCAGGCCAACCCCGACTCTCTTTCCACCTACGCCTCTTTCGTTGGAGGAAAGCCGAAGTATTTTGAGGCGTGTATAAGAAAGAGAAAATTATAGGCGCAGCGCCGCGCACTCGTTCAGCAGCATAGGTTCACTCGGCGAAATCGGCAAAAGAATTGAGAAACTAAAAGGTACAAGCAGGGCCAGCCGAAGGATCCAGCACTAGGCTGCAGTTTTCGTGCAGCAGCTCAGGATGGGTAACGAACAGAGCGGTTCTCCGGACGGAACAGCCGATCCGGCCTCGACAGACGTAGGGCCCAGCGCGCCGAGCACTCCGCGTCCAATACTACGAAATGCGGCGGGTGGCGGCGGTCATCTGAACGATGAGAAAAATCGGCGTAACGTCGTATTCCGCGACCAGACAGAGGACGCACTGCGGTTTAATCATTCGATTTTGCGTAGCAGTGCCGGCGGTGGCGAAACACACAGCCAGTCTGCAGCAACCGGCGGTGGCTTGACGCGTCTTTCGCAGCAAGTGAACAACCTCAACGGAGGCCTGCAGCGACAGGCTGTAGCGGAATCGCTGCAGGCCAACGGTCAGGCGCGACGGCCTGCCCGCACGCAAAAGCCACCGGCACCAGCGCCGCCGTCTGCGGTAGATGGCGGATTAAACAGCGAGAAAGATGCAGCTGCTGAGCCGATGGAAGACAGCAGGGTGTCCCGCATGCGAGAATATGTATTCGCGCTGGCAGAAAAGAAGGAGAAGAACAGGGTAGTTGACGTCGACCCAAACGAAGGTAGATTGTATGACCCGAGCAAGCAGGAGCTACCAACTGTTACAGAGGAGTTGGAGGAGCGAGACGACACATTGCGTAGAGGTCTGTCGAAAGCGGACTCAACTGAAACACTGAAGGAGGAAATAAAGCAGGAGATTCTCCGGGACTTGCTGAGCCACTCGTCAAGCCCATCGCAGCAGCAGCAAGCGATCGCATCAGCAGAGGGGGCCGTCTCCGGAGCCAAAATCGGCGATGCTGAGAAGAAAAAACTCATCGCAGAGATTCGTCAACAACTGCTTGGCCAACATCCGCTTCAGGCACCGACAGACTTCATGGAAGGCAGCCTGCTCGAGCCAGACTATTCGGAGGATGAGTCAGCCACACCGGCAGCGGAGCAGCCGCCGCGCCAATTGACGCGATTCTCTTCCGAGTTGGAAATGAGCTCAGTTGGCGTTGGTAACGGGCACTACCGGAGTCCGCTCCAGCCTAGGCGCTTCAAGGGCCCCGCCCCAGCTCCTCCAAACGCTCGATACAGGCGAGGCGGCGGCCCGCCGGTTGTCCGCGAGCCTTATCAGGAGCAGTGGGAGGAGCCGATCTTCGCCTACGACAGGCCACAGACAGAGGAACAGCTGCAGGAGCAGATGGAGAAGGCTTACGACGATCGCTACCGACAGAAGAGTCGCTCAAAACGGTTCGGCGACAGTTGGAAACGAATGACGGCCAGTCTGAGCAAGGCGTTCGGCTTCAACAACAACAGCAGCGACAGCGGGGGCACCAGAAAGTCCGGCATTGTCCGCCGTTCGTCTGTCCGAGATAGCACATTCGATCGGCCCGGTGAGTCCCGCAACCATCAGCAGCAACAGCAGCAGCAAGGCTTCAGAGGCAATCGCACTGGCAGCGTCTACAGCCTGGCGAGTGCGGAGATGCCGCCAATGGAGCAGCAGCAGCAGCAGCAGCAGCAGCAGCAGCAGCGTCTGGCCCAGCAGCTGATGCAGCATCATCACCAGCGGGCACCCCTGCCGACAGACATTTGGCGTGACGTGGCCCAGGCGAGCCACGACCAGATGCTGCACACCCGCAACCCAGTATTCAGCTACCAGTCTGCGTCAGCGAACGTCGGCAGCGAGCCAAGCAGGGCACCGCAGTTTGCCGCCGGTAGCCAATCAGAATCGGCCGCATGGCAATCGAGGTCGCCGATTGCGCGAGTGACAGTCCCGCCGTTGAAAGCAAACAAAGTAAATGCAAATGGAGAGAATACTTACCTGTGACAATTCCAATGCCCTTTACTATTCCCTCTTGACCCTATACGACCCACAGATGTATGGTGGAACTACCAGTTACTTTTGTATTTCGATTTTTTAGTAAGATACTTAGTCATGAAAAATGGGCTGAACATTCTGATTTTAGAACAGTTTATTAATGGTATGTTACACCATTAGATCTGGGTTACTGATGAACTGAAGCCATCTTTACTTATCATCATTCATAGCAACGCTGCATCGATGTTTAATAGTGTAGCATTCTTAAGAACCAGTTAGTGTTCAGGAGGGGCTCAAAACACACAGCCTTACCTAACCTTTTGCGATAGCCATACGAGTACTTTGAACTGATTGCATATAAAGATCTAAACGACATCTGTAAGCTTTTTGTAAGTTTCAAGTGGGTTGACGCAAAAAAGGATGTTTGCTGATTTAAATGCATTGGAGTAGAGAGTAGCTGTTCAACAAGGCATATAGCTGCAGCAGTCAGTGGCGCAACCAGAAATTGGGGGGGGGGGCGGATTTCAGGGGGTTGAAGACCCAAGGGGGCGGATTCCTGGGGGTTGAAGATCCAAGGGGTGGATTTCGGGGGGTTGAAGACCCAAGGGGGCGGATTTCGGGGGGTTGAAGACCCAAGGGGGCGGATTCCGGGGGGCTGAAGACCCAAGGGGGCGGATTCCGGGGGGGGGTTGAAGACCCGAGGGGGGCGGATTCCAGGGGGGGTGTAGACCCAAGGGGCGGATTTCGGGGGTGAAGACCCAAAGGGGGGCGAAGGGGGCGGGCTTGTATTTTGGCGAAAATGCCCCTTTCATTTCTTCCAGGTCTCCGCCGAAAGGGGGGCAGCCGCCCCCTCGCCCCTTCCCCCCTCCATGGTTGCGTCCCTGAAAGCAGTAAATAGTTGTACAATTGTACAAGCCTGTAAACTAATGGGCCTTTAAAACTTGCTATATTACGGGGTGCTGGCTATTTTTCTACATTCAAACAGTTCTTGACAGCGGGTCTCAGTCGCTAAAGACGTAGAATTAAGCCGCGCAAACGTTTCAAAAGGTTTTGCACTAAACGCAATATTGGCTATTTCTATTGCACCTGGATATTTTCATGAACGCTCAATCGCTTTGTGCTTGCCCGTACCGCATGGCTACATTACTATACTGTTCCGTATTTGCTCGCGTTAATTTATTGCCAACTGCTGCACAATAGAGAGTGTCGCTGCAGCGCCCTAAAAGTTCATTTATTTTTACTCTAAAAGAAATATAGCCACCATACAGACTGGTCCGCACGGATTTGCCTTTGTTCTACTCAAATATTGTCACCTGTGACAATTCTGCTGCACTGTTTTTGTTTCACTGGCAACTTACTACTACTACTGACGGGGGGCGCAGGCGCCGCGAATAGGCCGCGAGGCCCCTATCGCAACCCCAAGGTAAAAGAGCACAAGGATTAACCCTGGGGGTGCGCCCAGTCCCCGCCAGTAGTCGGCAGGTTCGCAGTGGAGGCATCGGCGACCCTCATCCGGCCGGAGTCCCGGACGAAGGCGCGCAGGTCACGGATATTGTCCGGGGTGGTCAGCTCGTCCATCCGCTGGGGGTGGCCGAGGTATTTGTGCCGCGCCTTGTTGAAGTAAGGGCAGAAGGTGACGTGATGCTCCGCGGTCTCCTCTCCTATGCCACAAAAAGGACAGGTGGGAGGGCAACCGGTTTGCAACGATATATGTCTCTGGAAGAATCCATGGCCGGTTAGGACCATGCACATCTCCCTGAGGTCGGTTCTGTTAAGCGAAATCAGATAATCAGAGACTTTCCTGTTCAGGTTAGGCATGGCAGAGCGGCTCTGCCTGTACTCGGTGCAGCTGTTCCAGTGGAGCTGGTGCTGCTGATGGAGCCACCTGTTGATATGGCGGGTGACTTGCGACCTGGGGGTGGGTAGCCTCATCAGACGGTGGTTGCCGTCTGGGTTGCTGCCCTCCTTGGCGAGAGAGTCCGCGAGCTCGTTGCCCAGGATGTTGCTGTGACCAGGTGTCCAGATAATTCTAATCCTGTTAAGGACTGAGAGAGATTGCACACTGCGGTGGCATTGAGATACTGTAGCAGCGGAGATATTCTCAGTGGTTAAGGCCTTAATAGCAGCTTGGCTATCAGTGTAGAAATTAATGTCAAAGTTATTAATGTTCGCCTGAAGCAGTTGCTGGGCACACTGCTCAATGGCGCAAATTTCAGCTTGGAAAACTGAGGTGTTCTCACCGAGGTGCAGACTTTCCTGGAGAAGCATCTTACCCTCGTGGAAAATGGCAATACCCGCTCCAGCGCGGCCGTTGAACAGCGAGCCGTCGGTGAAGCAGTGAATGCCCTGGCTGCGCCGGTTCACACCGACATCCAGCGGAAGATTGTCTCGGCCAGGGATGGCGGTCTTGAAGCCCCTCCTGATGTTGAGGGCGGGAGGTCGACTATCCACATTGCCCAGGTCCATGTGGATGTTGTTGAGGTCGCGGCGGACAAAGTCCATATGCGGGATTAATGTTTTCATTGGCATAAAGCCAGAGGGTGCGTTATTTAACGTTTTATCTCTGATAAGCCGGGAGGCAGACTTCATAGCCTCCGCCCTAATAAATAGGTGAAGCGGAGGCAGGTTAAGGATAGTGTTCAGCCCCTCGTAAGGGGTAGACGGGTACGCACCTGTGATGGTACGGCAAATGCTGCCCTGAAGCTGGTACAGCCGCTGACGGGCGGCCTTTTGCTCCAGCACGCTAGTCCAGATGAGACTCGCGTATGTGATACTGGGCCGGATGATGCCGGTATAAATCCAACGGACCGTTCTAGGCGAGAGGCCCCAAGTCGGCCCGATGGCTCTGCGCAGCTGGGCAAAGCAGCGTTTTGCCCGACCGATGACGTTATCAAGGTGCTTCGTCCAGCGCAGGTCATGCGTTAGCGTCACACCGAGGTATTTGACCTCCTTCTTGAAGGGGATGTTTCTGCCATAGACAGTGAGGTTTTTCATCTCCCACTTACGGCGCTTGGTGAAAACGACAGCGACAGTCTTAGTGACGCTGATATTTAGGCCATGCTGTGTAGCCCAGTCGGCCGCCTTGTCGGCGAATTGCTGCATCAGGTTGCGCAGAGTGGCGGGGTCGGGTCCGCTGACGACCGCGGCAACGTCATCGGCGTAGCCCGCCCTGGTGATACTGCTGGGAATGTCAGCGGTTAGAAGTTCGTCCATGACGAGATTCCAAAGAAGTGGAGTTAGCACGCCACCTTGCGGGCCGCCTTTCATCACCGCCCGGGTGAGGGTAACGCCCATAAGTGTGGATGTCACAAACCTTTTGCGGATCATAAAATAAATCCAGCGAACAATGCTGTGTCTAACATTCCTGCGGGAAAGAGAGTTTCTGAAGGAGCGGAAGAGGACATTGTCAAATGCTCCTTCGAAGTCAACGAACAACCCGCAAGCGAGTTGTTTGCTAAGGATGGCACTCTCAATTTTGGAGGTAATGGCGTGGAGAGCATGCTCAGTCGTCCTCCCAGGCTGGAAGGCGTACTGGTACTTACTGACAGGGTCGGAGCGCAGGTCGCACTCTCGAAGCCTCCACAGGATGAGCCTCTCCATCAGCTTAACACAAAAGGAAGTGAGGCTGATGGGCCGGAAGGATTTCACGTTGGTGTAGTCACCCTTGGCGGGTTTCGGGATGAACACGACTCTGGACATTCTCCAGATTGTAGGAATGTAACCTGTAGTAAAACAGTCAACAAGCAATTTAGAGAAAGAATCAGCAAAGTTTTGCAGCTTTAGCGCCTCCTGCAGGATACAGGGGGCGATATTGTCAGGGCCAGGCGATTTATACGGTTTAAAAGAATTTGCTGCCAGCTGGAGTAGCTGGGGGGTGGCGCACTGCTGGAAAAGCTTGTGATCACAAGGCCTGTGGTCATCGACCACGTACTCCGGTTCGTCAACCTGCGGAAAGCAGGTGGAGAAAAGAAGATTTAGCGAACCTTCGGCACTGGTAGTGTAGTTACCATCCAGGTGCAGAAGGGAGTTACACTGAGCTAGCGTGTCGTGCCTGAGAGTCCTGACCAGCCGGGCTGTGGGGTGCTGCCCTTCCAGGCCGGCGCAGTAGGCTTTCCAGGTGGTCTTCTTAGCCCTTCGGATAGTACTTTTGTACATCCTCAGAGCAGAGTGGTAGTTCTCCCAGTCCTCTGGAGTATTCGAGCCGTTTGCGAGGCGTTGCAGTCGGCGGGTGTTTTTCTTCATGCGAGTGAGCTCTTGACTCCACCAAGGAGAGTATTTCTTCCTGCAAAACAGCTTAGGGGCGTTAGCGCGTATGGCGGTGTTTAGGATCTCAACGAGGGAGTTGCACCGATGCTCAATGCCAGGGAGATCCTCGCTGGAGTCCGGTAAGTTGGCTTCGGTCAGGAGTTTTAGCAGGTCTCTTCGAAAACCTGTCCAGTCGGCCTTTTTCAAATTAAGGCGGTCCCGGTTCTCATGACGGGCTCCGACGGAGCTGATGCTGTACTGGATGTACGAGTGGTCGGAAAGCGATGGGAGGTCATCCCTAACCAGCCAGCTGTGGACCTGATTGAGGGCGTTGTTGGAGACGAGAGTGAGGTCGATAACCTCACGCCGATTAGAGACAATAAATGTGGGTTTGCTGCCTCTGTTGCAAATGTGTAACGAGGAGGAGTTAATGAAATCAATTAGTAATTCACCGCGCCTGTTAGTATCGCTACTAGACCAGGCAGTGTTGTGGGCGTTAGCATCGCAGCTAACGATAAGCTTCCGATCCTGGAGATTACAGAAGTCCGCCAGCTCCTGCAGGAGGGGGGGAGGGCAAAGAATTTCGGCAAAGAAATTTTGTTTTAAATAACGATAATTATTTTAACTTTACACGAAAAAAGGGTATACAAACAAAGAATTGTGATCAGGTTGTCTCATCCTTATCGATATTACATCGTATTGAGCCACCGTTCTGCTTTCGCAGGTGTAAATAATTAGTAAATTTACCAGAGCCCAAGCCTATATATGAGCCTATGAGAGAGGTTGCTGCTTGCATCTTTATTTGTGCTGTCTATGGCCAAATCAACTTGCTTGCCCTTTTCCGAGCCTTTGAAGTATTGCTCTTGAAGCATACAACATTTTTGCTACGAGCTATAACACTGGATTCGGATTGCTTGCTTGTTGTCAGTCCGTTTTAACTCGCGCACGCTATAATCGTCTCTTTGAGCATAGTTATTAGGCCAAGCAATAATTAGCGCTAGACGAAATGTCAGTCAGCAACGCTACTAACGGCACCGAAATTCAGCTAAAATTGGAATACGAGAACGATATACTCATCCAGCTGCTGTACAATACGCTCAGCTGCTTGACTATACTGTCCGTCTGCATGCTGGCGTTGATTCTGTACGATTACGAAGTCAGGTAAGGACGAGCTGGAGGCAATCTATTACTGCAGCTATGAGCATTGGCTTCTGGGCAGAGGCTTGCGCATGTATCTCGTAGATAAATGCAAGGCATGTGAGGTGTCGCAGCGCCAATATGCATGGGCTGAAGTGCCAATGAGATGTTGTGAGCAGCGCAAAAAAGGTTTCAAGGGGCGCCAAGTTGTGTGCCGTGAGGGGGGCTTGTTGGGTGCAGGTGGGCAAGAATTGGGTGCAGGTGGGAAGTCGGGTGCAGGTGTGCAAGTCGGGTGCAGGTGGGCAAGTCGGGTGCAGGTGGGCAAGAATTGGGTGCAGGTGGGCAAGTTGGGTGTAGGTGGGCAAATCGGGTGCAGGTGGGCAAGAATTGGGTGCAGGTGGGCAAGTCGGGTGCAGGTGGGCAAGAATTGGGTGCAGGTGGGCAAGTCGGGTGCAGGTGGGCAAGTCGGGTGCAGGTGGGCAAGAATTGGGTGCAGGTGGGCAAGTTGGGTGCAGGTGGGCAAGAATTGGGTGCAGGTGGGCAAGTTGGGTGCAGGTGGGCAAGTTGGGTGCAGGTGGGCAAATCGGGTGCAGATGGGCAAGTTGGGTGCAGGTGGGCAAGAATTGGGTGCAGGTGAACAAGTATGTAGTTCCGTCTGCAGTGCCAAAATGGATTTCTAGCCTAATAAACAGGCGTGCGAACAAAACACAAACTAAGTATTCACGCCGGCATGTCGCACATCAGGTACCAGCTGGTGTCAATCGGCATCCTGCCAGTGATCCAAAGTCTGGAGTTCCACATGAACCTGCTGTTCTCATTGAATTTCGCCGCTCTGCGCGACTCCCTAAGACACGGAGACTGGACGCACATGCGCGTGGAGGACAATCTGCACTGGCGGCGCCGGTTCGAGGTGGGCAGCATGGTGCGCCAGGCTGTGCAAGAGCTGCAGCTGCCCGACAGTGTCGCCACTGCGACCGCGAAATAACTGACTGAAGCCTCGGTGTCAGCGGCGAGATTACAGGTAAAGCATGTAAGAGACCACATGTAAAACGGAGAATTATCTGAGAGACTCGCAGGATCCCCAACCCGGGGTTTTCACATAAAAGTGACCCGCGGTTTCGGTGATCGCTTCTACATGTGCGTGTTCAAAATTAATATTTGAACTTGCGATAGGCCAGTACTTGTTTCTATTAGTAGGTTATATATCTACTCGTTGTCTTATAGCTGGTCTTATCCTAATCCTTGTGGACACGCACTGTCGAAGTTTTGCGCATTCTTGTTATTGCTAACTAGAGCAAGTATGTATTCAGTCAAGCACATCCCGTACGTCACAGCACATCAGTAGAGCAAGTATGTATTCAGTCAAGCACATCCCGTACGTCACAGCACATCAGTAGAGCAAGTATGTATTCAGTCAAGCACATCGCGTACGTCACAGCACATCAGTAGAGCAAGTATGTATTCAGTCAAGCACATCGCGTACGTCACAGCACATCAGTAGAGCAAGTATGTATTCAGTCAAGCACATCGCGTACGTCACAGCACATCAGTAGAGCAAGTATGTATTCAGTCAAGCACATCGCGTACGTCACAGCACATCAGTAGAGCAAGTATGTATTCAGTCAAGCACATCGCGTACGTCACAGCACATCAGTAGAGCAAGTATGTATTCAGTCAAGCACATCCCGTACGTCACAGCACATCAGTAGAGCAAGTATGTATTCAGTCAAGCACATCCCGTACGTCACAGCACATCAGTAGAGCAAGTATGTATTCAGTCAAGCACATCCCGTACGTCACAGCACATCAGTAGAGCAAGTATAGTACACTTGTAACTCAAAAAAACGTGCAAAATTATCCGAAGGCGGGTTTATGCTGCAAAATGCACTGGCAAGATAGAAAGTTTTCAGTCTTTTAGCAATTACATGGACAATATCTCACCTTCTAAATTTACAAATTCCAAATTAAACACGTGTGTGTGTGTGTGTTTCGTTTGAAGTGCACTCACAAGGTTAGGCAAACAAGCAAGCATAGTTTCAAATTTCAGCTGTCCCTATTTTCTGTACTTTAGCAGCTTGCGGAAAAACGAAGTAAGTTGCAAGCGAGAAAAGTAAAAGTTTATTAGCTTTACGCGTCAGGTATAAATAAGCACGCGATCACATGGGGAGGTGCGCCAAAAAGGTGGCACGAACCCCCCCCCCCCCGACTTAGCATATTGACTGTCTGTCCGAGTACACCCACCCCCCAGCTTGGCGGGCAGGGGGTTTCAGTGCAGATGTACTCGCAATCGCTGGCTGCGTGCTGATTGGACCGCCACAGTACTGTATTTTTTCCAGCGCAGATTTTCTCGGCCGAAATTGTCTATGGCGAAACCTCTATTCAGCGCTGTGCAACTGTATACTCTGAGCGTTGCCTTGCGAGTGCACCTGGGAGGAAGCACATAAATGTACTTGCTTTATTTGGAAAAGAGAAGTCCAGAAGGTGAGCTATTGTGAATTTAGTGCTAAAGAAAATGCTCCTAGAGGGTCGAATGTATCTGGCAAAAAAATAAAAAAACGAGATTAAACCACAGCAATCTTACCTGCTTGTTGATTCTGGTTTATTAGTTCATCTGTTGCCCATTTTAATGGGCCAGTCGTTAGCATTGAATTGAAATAAACGTCTGGAAATTTGTCCTTTTATTTAAGGCCGCCTCAGATAAATGCGCTATCTACACTCTGTTGACTTTTTGTGTTAAAATTAAACTTCTACATTGATTTTATGTATAGTTTATCGATTGGTGAGGATCTGGAATGAAACTGATAAACATCTAGGAGCTGGGGTGGAACTGATGAACATCCAGGATCTGGGATGTTACTGATGAACATCCAGGATCTGGGATGTTACTGATGAACATCCAGGATCTGGGATGGTACTGATGAACATCCAGGATCTGGGATGGTACTGATGAACATCCAGGATCTGGGATGGTACTGATGAACATCTAGGAGCTGGGGTGGAACTGATGAACATCCAGGATCTGGGATGTTACTGATGAACATCCAGGATCTGGGATGTTACTGATGAACATCCAGGATCTGGGATGGTACTGATGAACATCCAGGATCTGGGATGGTACTGATGAACATCCAGGATCTGGGATGGTACTGATGAACATCCAGGATCTGGGATGGTACTGATGAACATCTAGGAGCTGGGGTGGAACTGATGAACATCCAGGATCTGGGATGTTACTGATGAACATCCAGGATCTGGGATGTTACTGATGAACATCCAGGATCTGGGATGGTACTGATGAACATCCAGGATCTGGGATGGTACTGATGAACATCCAGGATCTGGGATGGTACTGATGAACATCCAGGATCTGGGATGGTACTGATGAACATCCAGGATCTGGGATGGTATTGATGAACATCCAGGATCTAGGATGGTATTTATGAGCATCCAGGATCTGGGATGGTACTGATAAATATCCAGGAGCTGGGATGGTACTGATAAACATCCAGGAGCTGGGATGGTACTGATAAACATCTAGGAGCTGGGATGGTACTGATGAACATCCAGGATCTGATCAGAGAGCCTACTATACAAAAATTACACGAAAGGGCAGAAACACATTGGGGCTGGAATATCAATATCAATAAAGAAGTAAGTCAGGGAAGTAACAAAGTATATAAATTTGAATTGTCAGTATCAATATTTTAAGAAAATGTGTCACTCTTTCAGCGCCAGACAAAAACTAACAGTTACAGCGGAATAAATGATAACACAAGAAATGATTTTAGCGCGAAGACAAATGTAGTCAAATTGAGTCGGACTGCAACAGATCACATTACACAGCATCGGGGTTCCGAAAATGTTATCAATATAATTGGATTTTAATGGTTCAAAGCAGAAAATAGAGTTTAGAAAAAGACCATATGACATTGGCACTACGAGTGCTACTCGTAATAACACTATCCACCCCACTCAGATTGATATGTCCATGGCTTTGAGGCGTGAGCCACGAACAGGCAGTGTGTACGCACACGCCTGTCAATGAGAGTCAGGGCCGCTGTACACTATAATGTGGGCTGACCATAATTTAGGCTGAGCTAAAAAATGTCGCTGCTTTTTCCCCTAGTATCGACAGGTAAACTGAATAATAAAGTTCTACACATTGCATAGTAACTTCACTTTTTTAGTTAACAGCTTTAATTGAATGGAAGAGCGAATGAGTGCACGTGCACTTTAACAGAATTGCGATCGACTTCGCAGACAAAAATAATTTGGCAATGGCGTAATCAGGTGTGTTTTTAGGAACCGGACAGTTGAGCAAATACCGCAAATACTAAAATTACTAGATGTGTCACTCGTAATTAAGTTGTAGAGCGTAGAGCGTCTTCTCTGCTTTCAGAGAAAACAATGAGGCAGCCAAAATAGCCTTTTCTTAATCGGGGTTTGAGGCTTCATAAGCATATGAGGTTAGAAATTAACAACAAGCATTTAACTCGATGTACACAAGTGAACGCAAGACGGACGAAACTCAGCCTAGGGGGCAGGCCCAATCTAGCTCAGCCAATGAGAGAGCAGTAAGGAGAGAGGACAAAGTTGGACGTACAAAACTCAGCCTAGGGGGCAGGCTCAATCTGGCTCAGCCAATGAGAGAGCAGTAAGGAGAGAGGACAAAGTTGGACGTACAAAACTCAGCCTAGGGGGCAGGCTCAATCTGGCTCAGCCAATGAGAGAGCAGTAAGGAGAGAGGACAAAGTTGGACGTACAAAACTCAGCCTAGGGGGCAGGCCCAATCTGGCTTAGCCAATGAGAGAGCAGTAAGGAGAGAGGTCAAATTCAGACACAGGAGGGCAAGAGGAAAGCCAAACTGTTTATCGGTCTGGCTGGGGGCTGGGGCGCCACCCCTTTTCTCTCTTACTCTCTATGCACTGAAGGATTTGGTTTGCAGGTGTCTAGGACAGGCTATTTCAGACAGAGGTGTTTGGGACAGGTTATTTTAGATGGAGATGTCTAGGACAAGTTATTTCGGGTCCTATAGCGCATTTTTGCGAGTTACATTATCTTGTTACCTTAATATTTGCGGGAAAGCGGCAATAGAGGAAGAGCAATTCCCGTATCTAGCAGCATAAAAGCGTGGAGACACGTGCACACGTAATCGTAAAAAATATCTAATAGGTCGTACAAAACAGAGCTAAACTTTTAAGGCACCAAAATCTGTCAATAAAAAATTTACATAATTTACATTCAAACTGTTTTTACGCACGAGTATTCCAAATAAAGTGTTGCCAATTTGCTATCATACCTCGGACTTCCTAATCACTCAGAACGGGAACTTGAGCGTCATGGTAGAAAGTACATGCATGACGCTCATTTAAAAGCATTGTCTATGGCCAAAGCCTAATACAAATATAAAAGGAAGTAAATAAAATGTCTTTACGCGCGAAGCATTTAAGATGCCTTGAGTTTTCACCTTTGTTTTTAAGCCTTATTTTATTAAACGTTTTTTTGACATTGCCTAGTTTTAGTTTAATTACATTGTTATGTTTAGAATTTATGAGAAATGGATGATAAGTTAAGTCTCAATTGAATATACACTCAGCAACATTTAAAACGCAACACTCCAACTAGAAGAAAAATCAACTCACTCAGAAGAGTCAAAGCGCACAGTCCATGGCTCAAATCGAGCCTCAGAAACGCGTGTAGCTTCCTCTCGCAAGTAACAGGGCGATGACTATGGACTGTTTTCAGATAGAGTGATCCAGCTGAGAGAATGGTTCAACAGATGACAGATGCGGAAAGATGGCGAGCAGTCGGAATGTTGGAAGCAGGTTGTACTCTTCGAACAACAGCTGTTGTACTGCGAAGTTGGTGAAGCACCGACGTCTGTCCGCGTCTTTCCGCGTCTGTCATCTGCCGAACCACTCTCTCAGCTGGATCACTCCATCCGAAAACAGTCCATAGTCATCGCCCTGTTACTTGCGAGAGGAAGCTACACGCGTTTCTGAAGCTCGATTTGAACCATAGACTATGCGCTTTGACTCTTCTGAGTGAGTTGATTTTTCTTCTAGTTAGAGTGTTGCGTTTTAAATGTTGCTGAGTGTACAGGTACACAGCTTTAGTATATGGAGTTTGTATAAGGCTTGGCCATAGACAATGCTTTTAAACGAGCTGATGTAACCACGCTCTGGTCGCGGGATAGGGCATGGGAACTTTTTCGAAAGTGCCTCCTATCCCGTGCACCCTCTGCACAGAGCTGTCGAGACTCGGCCAGGTCTCCGACCGGGCCTGGAGACTCCCGCTCTGCTGCACCCCTCCTGCTGCCTTGGTCCCGTCTCTCCTGCCGCCACACCTGCCTTTCCGGAGCCCCCTACCCCTTTCTGTACCTCCCCCTCTACCCTATCTCTTCTGTTTCCGCCCTATTCTTCCTGTACTTTCCCTTTCCCCCCTCTTTTTATCTCTCTCTGCACTTTTTTTTCCTGCGCTGTCCCCTCCTTCTCTGTGTCTACTTACAGTATTTTGTGTGCTCACCGTCTCCCCATCCCCTCCCAAACTCCCAAACGGTGACGCAAGTCGTGTGACCCCTTCTTCCCCCCGATGACTCATCGATGACTCATCCCCCTCTCTTGCGCAACCTTTTCTCACGCTATTGTTCTCCTTCCCAAATTTCTCATGTGACACCCACCCCACCTCCGCTTCTATTGTTCTCGTTTTTGCTTCTTTTGTTCTCTCGACCCCCACCAATTATCACATTTTCTCCGATTTTCTCTTTCTTTTGTTCTCGTTTTCGCACCTAATTATCACCTTTTCTCCAATGTTTACTTTTCCATTGTTCTCAGTTTTCCCCAATTATCCCCGATTTCCAATTCCTTTGTTCTCGACCCCAGCCCTATTGTTCTCAATGTTTGCTTGCGCAACACTTTCGCGACCACCCGCTGCGCCAATTATCCCCCCACCCCACCTCCGGATTGCGCAATTTCCCGATTTCTCATGTTGCTATGCCGGTCTCATGCTTCTCATCATGACTCATTCTGACGTCATTCTGCCGGCAGCCAATCAGAGAGAGGGAGCCATGGTAACGACCTTGAGGAGGCGGCTGTGAGGTCTATAAAAGGAAGCGATTTCGGCATGAGAATACTCAACTGAGTTTATCTCTGTTCCTCTCCTCGTCCTTCTTTGGACTTGCTGTCAGATTGAGTTCTGACCCATTCGTCTATAAGACGAATCCCTGCCGGCCCGCGGTCTGTTACCGCCAAGTTATCCTTAGCTCCCCAAGTGAGCTCGCCTATCGGCCAGCGGTCTGATACCGCCCAGCATCATCAGCATCGCCTGATCTACATCAGCGCCTCGTCGCTCCAGCGCATCGCCGCTTCACCGTCTGCCTGACTGCAGCCTACAGCCGCCCTCGGTCACTCCGTCTCTCTCTCTCTCTGTGCAGCTGCCGGTAAGTTCCTGCTACTAATTTGTGCTCTAATTGCCTTTGCTTATCCGGGGTTTGCCTATTTTCCATTGTCTGATTAGAGAGCTGAGCCAATTGTGATACCGTATCTTTTGCTGTATTTTACTCAATAGTGAAGCCGCCTAATTGCCTGATTATTCGCCTAAGGGCCTAATTATTAACTATTAACTAACTTCATCATTATTCAATCTTTTACCATCATTTCACTCATGGCTTGCTAAGCCTTTCTCCCGGGGTGGCAAAGCATAAGGAAGTTTGGGTAAGCTAATGGCCTCTCCCCGTGCAAAGCCCGCCTGTGAGTGCGTGCTGCGGGGCCGCGTGTGCGTGCAGTAGAGGGATTAGCGAGTCTTGGCACAGAATGGCAGTAGGAAGGTTGCAACCCCATGCTGACGCGTCCCTTCGCCCTGAGCAATCTAAACTGTAGACAGTACATGTTCGCCTCATACTACTCTTAGTAATCAAAGTCGCAAGTCAGCCTCGCTCACAGCCCCAAAGGATCCCCTGCTGAGAAATCCTCCAGGATTGAGCCCAGAGTTCCCGATCATGCCCCAAGCAGAGTCCCTGTACTCGGCTGCATGCGTCTCCCCTGTTAGCCTAAATCCCCTGGTAACCAATCCAGGCGGGGCTCTAGCCTCGAGAGGTCTGGTAGAAAGATCCAGGTGCGCCAGGTCACATAGAGTGGTGGCAGCCACTCGGTCATACCATGACCGAGTGACCAACTATTGCACCTTGGCTACAGGTGGGGTCCATGTGGGTCCTTGGCCCTCTGGTCACGAAGCGCTACCAAAGCTACTAATCATGTGGGCGGGACAGTCTGGTGCTGGAGGTCCGTCAGGTCATTGCCCGGTCATAGGCAGCCTACGGTCATTGCCCCCTCTAGTCATGCGTTCGTCTCTCTACGGAGCGGACAGGCGACAAGGGCGGTTACATCAGAGCCTCGTACTTTTTCCTGTCCTTGAATTGAATTTGTGCCAGCAAGTCAAGCAGTCGGCTGTCTATGGTCAAAAATCAAATGCCAGGGAAGCGGAATTTTTTGGCTACAGCTACAAGGTTGGCATTTCATCATATGCTCGGCATTCTTTGTACTAACTTGTCAATCGCAATATTCGTATGCACAAAAAAAACGTTTAACACGCGTAATAAATCTTTTAGGCTCTAGATATTTTTATAGAAAACAGTAAATTTAAATAGACTACTCCCCGCTCAAATAAGCATGTACATCAAATTGCAAGGAGCATTATACCAAAAAGCAGAATACGTATTAATGCATTAAGGCTCCTAAATCATTCTCAACAATAGAATTTGACTCGATCTAATTCTGTAACAGGATCGTACTATTCTAAGCCAGGCAAACAAGCTAAGAAAATCTAACTGTCAATAAGGATTGCTCACTTCACTATTGTACCAGCCAGTGGTCTTTGATCACACCGAGTAGAGGCACAACCGTTGCGGCGCACTTTTAGTAAAGCTTGGGGGACTGAATGGGCTGAGCCAGCGCCATGAGATTGGCTGGCCAAACACTCCCTCTAATAGGGACATGCGCGATTGACGTTTCCAGGAATGGCGCTCGCGTTTCAGCGTCTCGATGCCCTGCGGCCGGAGGTTCCGGGTTTGATTTTGGGCGATTGTTAAAGGCGGTCTGGTTGCGACTTTATGGGTAGTCCAATGGCAAATTCATGGGTAGTTCAAGGGCGATTTATGTGCAGTTCAAGGGCGATTTCTGTGTACCGGTAGTTCAAGGGCGATTTCTGTGTACCGGTAGTTCAAGGGCGATTTCTGTGTACCGGTAGTTCAAGGGCGATTTCTGTGTACCGGTAGTTCAAGGGCGATTTCTGTGTACCGGTAGTTCAAGGGCGATTTCTGTGTACCGGTAGTTCAAGGGCGATTTCTGTGCAGTTCAGGGGCGATTTATGTGCAGTTCAGGGACGATTTATGTGCAGTTCAGGGGCGATTTAGGTGCAGTTCAGGGGCGATTTAGGTGCAGTTCAGGGACGATTTATGTGCAGTTCAGGGACGATTTATGTGCAGTTCAGGGGCGATTTATGTGCAGTTCAGGGACGATTTATGTGCAGTTCAGGGGCGATTTATGTGCAGTTCAGGGACGATTTATGTGCAGTTCAGGGGCGATTTATGTGCAGTTCAGGGGCGATTTATGTGCAGTTCAGGGGCGATTTATGTGTACCGGTAGTTCAAGGGCGATTTCTGTGTACCGGTAGTTCAAGGGCGATTTCTGTGTACCGGTAGTTCAGGGGCGATTTCTGTGCAGTTCAGGGGCGATTTATGTGCAGTTCAGGGACGATTTATGTGCAGTTCAGGGGCGATTTAGGTGCAGTTCAGGGGCGATTTAGGTGCAGTTCAGGGACGATTTATGTGCAGTTCAGGGACGATTTATGTGCAGTTCAGGGGCGATTTATGTGCAGTTCAGGGACGATTTATGTGCAGTTCAGGGGCGATTTATGTGCAGTTCAGGGACGATTTATGTGCAGTTCAGGGGCGATTTATGTGCAGTTCAGGGGCGATTTATGTGCAGTTCAGGGGCGATTTAGGTGCAGTTCAAGGGCCATTTTTATCGGTAGTTGAGAAGTGATTGAAAAAATATTTAGAGGTAGTTTAAAACAAATTTAGGGGTAGTTTAGTGTCATTAATGAGCGATAACTGGGACAGGACAAGGGTGCATTATAGTTGCTAAGGGGAGCTGACTAGCAATTTTAGTGACATATTTAGAAGCGATTCTAAAGACACTTTATTAAGTTTCGTTACGGACGAGCGGACGAACTCAAAATCACAGTATAACAAGATCACAGTAAAAATGCTCATAAATTCACTCACAGTCTGATCCTTTAAAATGCTGTGAATCTGGTCGCCAAACATGATAGCAGTGAACAGGCCGAATATGATGCTCTCGAATATCAGCAGCACCAGCAGGACTATTGGCAGCGGCTGAGTCAGGGTCGGACGGCATACTGCAGTGGTGTTAATGAAGTGTCGCAATGGCTTTCAGTACACGACATATTACTACCGACTGCACATTTGAAAGCGGCCAGTTACTCACTGTCCCAGTCCGAGCACTTCACAAAATGGTGAACGGTCATGAAGATGGCAAAGCAGCTGACAGCGCAGATGTACAGCTGCGGGGGTGGCCAAGTTAGTGTTGATTGATTCAAGTTATATAGTTCAGCGTCGGGATCATGAAAAACAAGGATCGGGATTCTGGGATTTATGATCGGGATTCTGGAATTTGGGATCGGGATTCTGGGATTTAGGATCGGGCTTCTGAAATTTGGGATCGGGATTCTGGGATTTGGGATCCGGATTCTGGAATTTGGGATCGGGATTCTGGGATTTAGGATCGGGCTTCTGAGATTTGGGATCGGGATTCTGGGATTTAGGGTTGGGATTCCGGGATTCAGAATGGAAGCCTGGATTTCAGGAATGGGATTCTGGGATTTAGGATCGGGATTCTGTGCTTTATAATCCAGTTTCTGGTATTTTCAATCGGGATTCTGGGATTTTAAAATCGGGATTATTTGCTTTATAATCCGGTTTCTGGGATTTGAAATCGGGATTCTGAGATTTGGGATCGGAGTTCTGGGATCTAGGATTGGATTTCTAGGATTTAGGATTGGGATTCTGAGATTTGGAATCGGGATTCTGGGATTTAGGATCGGAATTCTGTGAGTTGGGATCGGGATTCTGGGATCTGGGATCGGGACTCTGGGATTTGGGGATTCAGGAATGGGATTCTAAGATTTAAGGGTCGCGGGATAATGCCAACTGAATTTGTGATTTCAAGTTCAACAATTTGAAATTTCGCGGAAAAGAAAGTGAACTTTTAATAATGGATGATTACATAAAATCCCAAATCGTGAAAATTCCTAAATTAAAGCCAACACGAGATAACCAGATGTCAAGAAGACTCACGGTGAACAGCACGAAGTATTTTTGATTGCACTCCCCGACGCAGTTGTTCACCCACGGGCAGTGATGATCCATCTTGCGGATGCACCGCCGGCAGACGCTGCAGTGATGCGAGCGGTCGGGCTTAATACTGGAGCACTTGCCGCACTTGTACACAATGCGGTCGGCGCCCTCGGACCCGCAGCCCAGACTGCGGATGTTCTCCTCTGTGGCGTTGCCGAGCGGTACGGCGCCCTTGGGAGGATTTGGCAGACAAATTCAATCCCAAACTGTGATTAGAGTGACAGAAGTTGAGATCTCAAACTGGGATTAGAGTGACAGCAGTTGAGATCTCAAACTGGGATTAGAGTGACAGCAGTTGAGATCCCAAACTGGGATTAGAGTGACAGCAGTTGAGATCCCAAACTGGGATTATTAGAATGACAGCAGTTGAGATCTCAAACTGGGATTAGAGTGACAGCAGGAGTTGAGATATCAGTTTGGGATCTGAGTGACAGTAATAACCATAGAAACCAGTCGTTTTAAAATGGAAAAAAACTATGGTTAGAATTAACGTTATGATTTAGACTGACAACCGTGAGCTGAAAAGTGCAAACTGTTCAAGTGCATTAAACAGAACTCACGGGATCCGAGAACATTGCCTTGCAATGGGACCAGAATGACAGTCCGATCAGCGAGTGAAAAATGGCACCAGCGATCCAGTTGAAGACGGCGGACTCCGAGTTGGCCAGAATGACGGTGCACGCGACATACTCGGCGAACACCAGCAGCAGCCAGGTGAAGATGGCGCAGAAGACGCCGCAGACGTCCATCACCAGCCAGCAGCCGCGCGGCGGGAACTGCCTGACACCGAAGAGGCCGCACAGCCAGTTGCAGCGGAAGACGGCCAGCTTCTTGGGCGGTTTGACGGGGTCCTGGCCGCGCCTGCCGGACACAGTCTTGACTACGATTTTTGCCACCTTTGGCGCCCCGGGGTACTGGCTAATGCCGCCGCTGCCGCTGGCACCCATGCTGACAGCAGACTGATCCGCTCCATTGTCCTCCAGCGACACTGCCACCATAGAGGAGCGCTCGGTTAGCTGACCACCACCCGGGAGGGCCATCAATGCTTGATGCTGCTGAAAATATCATTTGAGTAGGCTTTGAGGTCTCACTGCTCATATTACTCAAAGTAATATTATAGGGACTTTTTTGTTATGGCCTTAGCTTGATTGCAAATGCAGTCACTTTTAGTTGGGGCTCAAATGGAAGCTTAGCTTGAGTCTGCTCATGCAATAAATCCCCTTGAGGGCCAACCCCAAAGCATAGAAAGTATACATGCCTGAGAATTAGAAATTCAGGGCCACTGTTATACTATATGTGAGTCGTCTATATGTGACTATATATTTATCTATACACTTGTGTGCCTGCTCAGGGAGCTAGCAGAATGGGCAGTAATACCTCTTGCTAATTGTGTGGCAAAGCTACTTAAAGTGTCCTAGAAGGCATGCAGCCTCCCTGCCTTTAATAAAGAGGGTCTAACAAAAGTTATATAGGTATAAACATAAATGAATAAGATATAGCTTAGAAGTTAGATAAAATCAAAGTTTTGGTTTAAGTAGAATTGGGATTTTAATTTCTATTAGGATCTTGGGATTTTGAGATTATAGTAATAAAACCAGAATCCCCAGGCCTTAGCCCCCCCTATCTAATTACAAGGATATATAAAGGCTAAATAAGATCAATTTTTAGGATTGTAATCTCAGTTTTTCTAGGATTCGATGATTTTAAGATTAGGAATATTCTTATGTCATCCCAGAGTCAAGAAGGTGGCAAAGTATGTATTGGAATAAACTTTGGAAGGCAATCTATATATTGCATATTAGCTATATATGCTATCTGGGGACTATTTTTTCTATACTCTAATCCTAATCCTAGGCTATAGAAATTAATTTGCAGAAACATAAAAAATATACCAAAATTAAATATCTAAAAGAGGTAAGTTAGATAAAAAAATACTTTGTTTTTGACAAATTCATATAGGCCTAATTCTTAGATTAGAATTCATACTGACTAGTCACTACACAACAAATGTATGGTTTCATGCCAAAGATTCAGTGTGTAATAGAGTTGTGTCCCACATGAACCAGTTGTATAGCCAAAAACTTTGGCTTTCCAGTTGTAGTTGCAAAGTTAAAGTGCCAGGTGCGCTCAGCTGCTTTATTTAAAAGTGAAAGTACAGAACAAAACAAACCAACAAAAGTAATGACATTAGCAGTAGAGTACTGTATTAATTTATCATTCATCTTTGACAGTCTCGTTCCGCCTCAGCTACTGTAAAGTAAACTTCCTTAGATCTTAGGCTCTTCTTCTTCGTAACACAACTAGAGTAGACATGCAAACGTTGCGTTGTTGAAAATATCTAGAAATTTTCAAGTTAAATGTGTGCTTAGTGTATTTCAGCAGAAACGTACAGTTAAACGAAATACAATATGAATTAAAAAACTATCAACTACTGATTATTAGAAAGTTACATATACGAACAACTACATAAAATCAATTGTCACAAAGAATTTGAAAGATAAATTTTATTAGTCTTAGATTGTATACGATAATAAATTTAACACGTGCAAGTCTGAACCTAAATTAATATATGCAAACGTTCCGAAATCCAAAGGTCTGCTTACCACCAGACCGATAACAGGAATCAGTGATCAAGTCTAGTTTACTGTCCAGCCAAAGAAATATTTTAACTCACACTGTTTTAGTGTAACTGTGTAATTAAGCTATAAATATCATGGCATTGGCAGCCTATTCTTCTGTGATAAAACGACCATCCAAAATTCACACTGCCACAGTAAGTTATGTCTGTTAAAGAGGCTTTATAGGTAAATGATGTAGTCTATCAACAATGCTAGCTTCGATGAAAATTATAAATGCAACAAATAGATTTTTTATTTCTCATATGTAGCTACATACTCAGCTATGGAGTATGTATGGCTCAAATAAAATAGCTAAATATGCTTTGTATAGGTATAGCCTTTGCGTATAGCTAATGCATTATTTTAATCAAATAACAGACTTTAGAATTAGAAAAAGAATGTCAGCTTGAAGAATTAAAATACTTTTTCCATCACAGCAAAGGTATTGTAGAGCATTTTATCAGTTTAGGCCTTTTTATCATTTAGATAGGCTATATTAAAATAGGATATCAAAAAGCAAACTGGGATACTAAAATTCCATACTTTAAAGCATGAAAACTTAAGACTTAAGATAGGCCTATTATATTATATTATTACTTTTAGGTACCAGGCCAATAGGTCTATATAACCATTTTTGCTAGAAGAAAAATATGCTATTTATAATAATGTTTTAACATCAACTTATTGTTCAAAGCAAAATTTTAGCAATGTTTTATGCCATAGGGCCAGGATTTTTCCTAAAAACATGACCAATTTTTATTCAAAAGCCAAAAGTTTGTTAGCTAACCCTTTGCCTCTCCTAGATTGTTTTTATGAGCTATTGTAATTAAGTAGCAATTTATAATAAGTATGACCTATAAATCTATGATACCCTGCTTATTATTATATGAATAAATATAATATTTTTATTTAATAATGCTAGTACTCATGAAATGCTTTTGCTTTATTTATTATATAAACTTAATTTTATGTATTTTTCCTAAAGCTTTTTATTTCCCATTTCTATAATTATTAATATGATACTCTTATTAAGCTCCTTATAATACAAGTAGTGTAAAAGGGCTGTTTCAGTTTTAATGATAATGCTACTTTTATCTAAAAACCTACTTACCTTATTTTTCCTATTCAGTTAGTTTTCCTACATGGCCTTGGCGACAATGGACATGGATGGTCAGAGATTCTTTGGCCACTGCTGCCACCCTACTGCCGCTTGGTGTGCCCTCATGCGCCAGTGCGACCCCTCACTGTCTATGGTGGCGAGCAAATTCCCGCCTGGTTTGATGTGCTTGCTAGGAGTCCCAGTTCGGCTGTGCAGGTGAATCTAGAACTTCAAAAAGTTTATAGTCATCCTTCTCGCCTTTCATAGTGTTGACACAGTCTATGATATATTAGACTTTGGGGGGGGGGAGGCGTAGCCTAGTGGTCTAGCGCGGCGCTCCGATGTGTCAGCGGCTCTCAGGCTCGATTCCAAGTGCAGTCACATTAATTTTTGGGTTGAATTTGGAATCTCGGCTTGGCTCTGCTCGTGCAATTAACGCCCCGAGAGCCAATCCCCAAGGAACAGTGAGGTGTACATGCCTAACAATAAATAAAGTTATCTCGCCTCGCCTCTCTCCAGTTGTGTGAAAATTTCGCCTAATGGCTGGTTCACGTTACTGCTAGTAGCTCCGCGGGTCCAAGATTGATCAAATCAATTTCAACATGGGTCTGAACCAACTGCAAATTGATTTGATCAATCTTTGGACCCACGTAGCTGCTAGCGGTAATGTGAACCCACCTTGTAATGTGAATGCACACAGCCCTCCTGCCTCTCGAAAAGTATTAGACTTTGGGAGCTTGAATTCATCTGAAAATTCTTGCTACAGCCTCAAATGAGTAGCTACTTTATGAAATCTGTTTTCTTTCATGAGATATTAAATATACTCAGCAACCCCTCAATTTACTTGTTCTATCAAGAGGCACAGAAGTCATTAACCTTTATTTACACGTTACTGAATCCTCAATGGCATTGCTTAACTTCCGTTCCGCATGACGTAAGCGTAAGTTAAGGCGCTGCTGAGTAAAATTACAGTCTGAATTGCAGAAACTTATTACTTGATTGTTATTTTTGATGATGTAGCAGCATTTGTAGTAGTAGGGAAGTACCAAAAAGTAGTGATACTTTTAACCGTTGCTCTCGTTCTATAGCTTCCTGTGATTAAACATTTTATGAACTGATAGCGGCAAATCTCTTCTACAGACTGCTTTTTGAATTTAAAAAATTGATACTAGAGAACAAAAGTTATACCCACGAAAGAAACAGTACCTGTACCATAGAGTTACACAAATTATAGGCTGAGTTTCACGAGATCCATGCCGAGTAAGCTTCGATGAATTGTTGATTTCGGCTTGTCCAACCTGTCAGCGATCTCTCTAATGGTCAAGAAGATCCAGAATGGAGTCCGCCAGTAGATCAGGTCGATGAACGTATGGCCGCCACGTCCGATGCTGATCTGCCAAGTCAGTCGTTCCCTTGCTGAACTGCTCCATCTATCGATAAACTGTCATTTTGCTGACCGCAGAGGATCCGTGCGCAGAGCAAAGTTTTGCGTGAATTTCTGAGGCTCTATGGCCAGCGCCCCAAAGAGTGAAGATGGTATTGGTTTTGACAATCAATATGAGAAAATGGACAATCAAAATGAAAACAGCCGTAGATCTGTATGCATTCCTGTACAGCCTCACGATGCGATGAGCAGTTGAACTTGACAGCTGAAGGATTATTGCTGCGTCCTTGACCGGTGTGCCTCGATGAGCCGACGTCTGTCATCTGGATTCACAGGTGGTGCCATCACCAGCAAACTGGAGAGATGGCTAAGAAAGATGGCTGGCTAATGCTTAAATGTGCTGCCTCGCTAAACTAACCGCGCGTTGCCATTTTGATTGTCCAATTCTCATTTCGATCGTCAAAAGTCTATGGCCTAAGCCGCAGCTGCTGCGAAGCTGAGCTGAGCTGCTGCATGCAGATCTACGGCTGTTTTCATTTTGATTGTCCATTTTCTCATATCGATTGTCAACTTTGCTGAGCAACAACTGAGTGCACATCCATGTGTGTTGTCGAGTATGGGCAATGAAATCATGAACGAATCGCAAAATGCAAGCTCCTCTGTTTGCAAGTAAAGTAATGAATTAAATGCTTTATTTTTCTGCGCATGATCTTGTCCATAGACAAATTTCAGTCAGTCACAGTGAGCATCATTTTGCAGTTGGGCTTTGCTTAAACAAGACATTTATCGATGCCTTCTTAATGAATGAGTGCAGAAGTTGACTATTATAAATTTCGATATAGTTTGTGTAAATCTATGGTACAGGTAGGATATAACTTTTGTTCTCTAGTATCAATTTTTTAAATTCAAAAAGCAGTCTGTAGAAGAGATTTGCCGCTATCAGTTCATAAAACTTTAAATCACAGGAAACTATAGAACTAGAGCTACGGTTAAAAGTATCACTACTTTTGGACACCCCTCGTAGTTCCATTTTTAATGCTTTAGAAACCAATAATCCACAAGACCCTTGGTAACTCTCTGGTCGATTTCCCCGCTTTGCGCTTCCACCTGATTGTTGCCATGCCTGTAAACTCGATCCAGGACCCATCCAGCGTAGCCGAAGCTGTCAGCAGTTTGAACCGGCTGCTAGCAGCCGAAGTCGCCGCGTTGCCGTCGACCGGCCGGCTACTCCTTGGTGGCTTCTCCCAGGGCGGCGCGCTCGCCCTGTACGCGGGACTCGCTGGAGGTTTGAGCTGCCGCCTGGCTGGCCTTGTTGGCCTGTCCTGCTACCTGCCGCTGATGGAGCAGGCGGACGGCAAGACTGAGTGTAGGCGCGACTGTTTAATTTTTTGTTAACTTTTAGATAACCTTTCTGACTGGTTCAGTAGGTGTTCCTACTGTGTTCAATGGGTTCCCAATGAGCTCTTGCCTTACATTATAACAGTAATAGGGTAAAAGCGGAGTCAGGACGTGGCTCGATTTTCGATCTGCATTTTCAATATTTTTCACCCTGCAGGAATAACACGAGCTTAAGGGTATTGGCAAAGATCGCCACTTGAACAAACGTCTCTCTAAAGGGCAGTTTCGTTCGTATAGCTTGGGGCTTATTAGCTAGATGTAGAGTTGTAAACCAGGTGAAAGTGAGAGTTGGTCTTTTGATAGTTGATGAGTGTAATACTACTTTACACTGTTTCATAATAATTTCAAACATCTCCAATTCTCCATCAAATACTTGTTCTCCATACACTTCTTCAAATCTTATTTCTAAATCTAAACCCAGGTTCGATCTTCTATCAATTTTAAATGCAACAAAGCCAATTGCGTTGTCCCATATGGCGCAATCATTAAAATATGAATACCTTTACTACGAGAAAGTCAGGACCGCTGTACTAATGCTCCATGTCGGAGAGCGGCATTGCAATCGCTAATCCACAGCTACAAACTCTGCAGGCGGTGTCGCTTCGGGCAGCGGCCAGTCGCAGCCGCCCGTGTTCCTCGCCCACGGCGACGCCGACGAAGTTGTGCTGCCAGAGAGAAGCCGGACAGCTGGCCAGCTGATGCGGGAGAAGCTGGGCGTGACCGATCTGCGGTATCACGTCTACCCAGGACTGGAGCACTGCAATGGCAATCAGGCGAGTTCTCAACCTCCTGGCGTTGCTTGCTATTTTAACCAATGTGCAAGGTAGATGCAACTTCTGGCTGTAGTCAATCTGCAGCCAACGATGTAGCCGTTAAGATTGTCTCTTGATCCTCTGACCCCCCTGACCCTGCATGGCAGATTAAACTACGGCAACAAGGTTGCATTATTTTAGTCTTGTTCATTCTCTTCCTATTTTCTATCTCTTGTAGTCTTGTGCAAAGCGAGACCTGTACCTGTAGCTGGTTCAATCGTGTCTGTGCAACTTTAAGAAAATCAGTCAGTGTACATACCTGTAGCTACCATGCAGTGTACCGCAACGGTTTAATTAGCTCGTACCTTCTTGAGCGTCCATCTTCATGCACCGTTTCCATCCCCAATGAACGAATACAGCTACATGTATTTATAATTAGTTGACTCACTGGATTTCACCTGAACCCTTATAGCTAGGCTTTTATAGATTCAACTCAGACTGAGAATACAGACTATACATTTTCAGTTTTGATCACCGACCATTGACGTGCTATTCATTCTATACACATGTAAAGCCTATATAAATATCCATTTCAGGAGATGGCCGACTTAAAAGACTTCATCTGGTCCGTGCTGTCGGAGAAGCAACCTTAAAAACGAAGAGACCGGCATGCTGAAAATCGCATTTACTGCTGCTGCTGTAACAGTTGTTGCTTGTGTTGAGCTAATTTTGTCATCGATTTAGCCAGAAATTCTGTCACATTCATAATTATAAGGATAACGGCAAGTTCATCCAACTGATGATGCATAGCGCTAAGCTTAATATTAATCACCGATGTCATATCTGCCTGTCAATTCTGCATATCTATTTCCATAAGCCATAAGAGGGATCAATTGTCAAGATGGAAGCTCAGATTTGTACAGATTAGTGGATAGATTTATGATCTGAGAAAATTACAAAAAGATTACGCCTTTTCACTAGCGAGGGGAGGGCGCTGCCACCCCCCCCCCCCCGATTGCCCCGGAATCATTAGTGCGGGTCTCCGCTCGCGAAGTTAAAATGAGAAAGGAGAGGGAAAATAGAGAGGAAAGGGATCAAGGAGGGAGGGCACGAGGATGGGGGGCAGAAGGAAGTGGAAGAGGGAGGAAAGATCATCTCAACCATCCAATGAAAATCACCCCTGATAGCATCCCCAAACAGTAGTTTGTGTGACGGAGAACTGAATTCATACCTGTATCATAGGGCTAGAATGAGCTCTCAGACACACCTCAAACCTCATCTCAACATCAAACAAGCTTGAGTTTCTGTGACTGAGAGTTTTGGCGGACAATACTTTTAACATTGAATAAAGTAAAACAAGTGACAAAGTCTCAAAACTCAAAACGGCTCTCTGACTAAACCACCGTAATAAACGAAGTCTAAGTAAAAAAATAATAGCTACGATGTGAGAAATTTATTGATAGTGGTGTCTCTGGCAGATTGACGTCGCAATTGAACTCACAATGTCGAAAACTTTAGCAAGGGCCGAACACTATACTGCATAGTTCTTGTTATATTAAATTTTCGACGTGGAGTTTCGAGCTTATGAAGTTTCAACCTTGTGAGAGTGGCTGCTATTGGCTCTCTGCAGTGCAGTCTGACAAAACTTAATTATGGTCATGCAATTGTAGATGTCCAGTTATGAAAATATTGGTTTGCTTGACAAAAAGACAAGCAGCTTTAAATCAAGATTGACACATTTTCGATTCCGGCTATAAATGTTAATTAACTTTAGTATGTATAGAGTAACATCACATGAAATCCAATGATGTAATATGATTATGAAACACGTATATTAATTGCAAGCGTTTTAAAGACGACGGCTATATATACAATTTTCATAAAGAAATTTCGAACAACTAATTGTTGAAAAGCAATTATTCAAAGCGAATTGAATGAGAAAAACAAGTACATGAAAATCAATATTAAAAATGTAGCCAACTATAGCTAATGGTGGGGGGCAAGTGGATTTTGCCGAAGAACAAGCCATGCAGCTCCTCATCGGCCTCATCTGGGTCTTGACCCTTCTCCGGGATAAAGACCCACTCCAGCAGCTTGAATAGCGCACCTAGGTGAAGAGAACTAGCTATATGGTAATTTGCAGTGTTGTGAGTTGAAGTCAAACTTTTACTCAAAGCGGGTTCTTATGCTTTTTTGAGTTGCAAGTAGAGAGTTAGCTAGCAACTATATAGCTATGCCTATTTTTTTACAACCGAGAACTCTGTCTAAAGAGTTCTGATAGATCGAGTTACTACTCGGACTAATGGTCGCGGAAATTGCTTATTTCTTAAAACCTAGTATGCAAATGGCTTTGCAAGTCGGCAACACAAACTCATAAATGCACCAATTATAGCTATGTACTGGTAGAACTTCATATCCGCAAACACGCTTTGGTTTCCATTCGGACATTTATCCGACTGTAAAAGTCCTGGGACAACTATATAGCAATGTATACGAGCGTACTGTATATATGGGATCGATCCTCCAATTGACACATTAAAACTAATGGGATTTTTATGGAATTCACAATTTTGTTTCAAATAGTATAAGCTAAAAACTTAATGTTAGCCACCACCAATCTTTTGCACCTTGGTCCTACGAGTACAAGATGATTGCCAGTTTTGTCTATTTAACAATTACTATAACTATTCTATATGCTTTATAGTAGTCTTGTTTTATCGCGCAGCCATTTGACTGAAAAGTGTACAGCTTGTATAATTACTCTCATATCCCGGAGATTTGTACACGCAAGTGCATGGATCGGGTGAAGCTATGAACAAGATCCGTCATTCGGCGTCCCCGACACCGGGGGAATCCGATGCAGCCAGAGCATGGCCAGCGGCCCTCCTCGCATGAGCCGGCCGTCCGGCACGGGCCCGGCCAGTTTCTGCGGCCGAATCCGGCGCAACGGCTCTCGGCCGATCGTACCAGCGTCCCAGACGGTCAGCGGCAAGCGCAGGCCCTCTGACCAGCTGCAGTTGGCTAGGCACAGGTCCAGCAGGGAGGCGCCAACGAATGCGCCTGGTTGGGAAGGCGCCAAACGGGACAGCAGCGTCACGAGATGGTGGCTGGTGTTCACAGTGAGGATGGCCGACCTGCTGTGCTGGTCCAGCGGTGTCCAGGGTGGCACGTCTCTGTGACATGTGAATAGGTTGTAGAATTAAGCAAAATACTCCTATAAAATGTTTCTGCATGTAGTTACATGTAATTCATTACATCCACTGTACATGTACATGCACATTCATCCACTGTACTTGAAGCGTATTACCTATAGCTAGAAAATGATTTTCATTTGTTGGCCCTAAGTCGCGGGGGGGGGGGCAAGGGGGTCCTGTCCGCGCCCCTTCCCTATTCAATAGGCTGACAAGAATTATGGCGCCCTCGCGGAAAATTGTATCCAATTTTAGCAGCGTTCCCTAAAAAACTTCCAAAGCTTTAGAGCGATTTTGAATTGACTCTAACGGATTTCTCGGTCATCCAATTTAGTACAATGAAGGAACTGAATTGTCGAGGCTTTTAGTTATTGAAAGTGGCCTTTTTTACTGTACTTAATTATTGTCTTTAGATTCCAATTAAATTTACTCAATCAACAGTACAGTTGCAATTGCGACAGGCCGCGGTGCCCCCCTACGTGACTCGCTAGTTGCATACTATCTTTCTTGAAGGCGGCGAGCTGCTATGCCCTCTGGTACATAAATGTACACTGTAGATGTACATGTAATCAGTAACCTTTACGCTTGCATGTAATTGTGCCAAGTCCCATTCCGCCCCTGCAATTAGAGTTCCATTGAATCAAAACTCCAAAGCGGTCAAAAAGTACGTGTCATATACATCCACCATTATTCTTATGTCCTATGTCCAAGGTTTTGTCTTATGTCCCAGCAGCCATCAGCACATTATTAGTGTTATTTAGTAATTAGCCACTACCTGACCACTGTAGCAGAATCTGCATGGTTTTAAAGCCGCTAGGAATTTTGCTTTCCCTATATACTTTTTCCCTCGTCATATTTCCTCCATTTTGCTGGGGAGGGGGCTGCATGGTTTGCACGCTAATCCCCCTTCTAATAGTCAAGTCGAAGGTCGAAAACCTTTAAATTAGCCATACGAGTGTAGCCTCGCTCTTGTAGTTAAGAATTGCTTGATGGGATTGCAATAATTTGTCGACGTCACTGCAGACTGGGAGCTCTCCACAATTGCCTAATTTTACAGTCCCGTCAGCCTGCGTTACATGTTAAGTCCTCCGTAGGGGGTCCATGGCGCCAGAGCCATATAAGTTCGCTAATTGTCTCTGGCGGCTCTGCCGGCCACTGGCTGCACTGACCTGAAATTTGTACCTGCTGCAACTTTTTCACTGCTGAAGCCGGTTCGCATTACCGCCTGTAGCTCTGTTTGTTAAACATTGCTCAAATCAAGTTAAAAATGGGCTTGAACCAAGGGCTGCGTTGATTCGGGGCCGCCGTCATTAAATTTGATTGGAAACCATTTCATTGACTAAAGCGCCATTTCATTTGACTAAAGTGCCATTTCATTTGACTAAAGCGCCATTTCATTTGACTAAAGCGCCATTTCATTTGACTAAAGTGCCATTTCATTTGACTAAAGCGCCATTTCATTTGACTAAAGTGCCATTTCATTTGACTAAAGCGCCATTTCATTTGACTAAAGCGCCATTTCATTTGGCTAAAGCGCCATTTCATTTGACTAAAGTGCCATTTCATTTGACTAAAGTGCCATTTCATTTGGCTAAAGCGCCATTTCATTTGGCTAAAGCGCCATTTCATTTGACTAAAGTGCCATTTCATTTGGCTAAAGCGCCATTTCATTTGACTAAAGCGCCATTTCATTTGGCTAAAGCGCCATTTCATTTGACTAAAGTGCCATTTCATTTGACTAAAGCGCCATTTTTGACTAAAGTGCCATTTTTGACTAAAGTGCCATTTCATTTGGCTAAAGTGCCATTTCATTTGACTAAAGTGCCATTTCATTTGACTAGAGCGCCATTTTTGACTAAAGTGCCATTTCATTTGACTAAAGTGCCATTTCATTTGACTAAAGTGCCATTTCATTTGGCTAAAGTGCCATTTCATTTGACTAAAGTGCCATTTCATTTGACTAAAGTGCCATTTCATTTGGCTAAAGTGCCATTTCATTTGACTAAAGTGCCATTTCATTTGACTAAAGTGCCATTTCATTTGACTAAAGTGCCATTTCATTTGGCTAAAGTGCCATTTCATTTGACTAAAGTGCCATTTCATTTGACTAAAGTGCCATTTCATTTGACTAAAGCGCCATTTTTGACTAAAGTGCCATTTTTTTACTACAGCGTGATTTCATTTGACTGGAGTGCCATTTCAATTTGATTGAGGCGCCATTTCATTTGACTTGGGTGTCATTTTATTTGATTCGCCTTTTGTGAATATTGAATGGCCTAATAAACAATTAGTAAAAAACACGATTTTATGATTTTAAGCTTTTCCAAGACGACTAAACGATTAATTTGACGATTAACCTCAGAATAGACTTTAGGTAATATTGAAGATTGCCGTATGAAGTCTTTGATGAGGTTTAGGAAACAAGATCCACTATAATTCCAGTGCAGAATCAGAGTTCAGAATGCTTGCCCGAATCTGTGTTAAGTTGCATGTTAGCTACAGCTATCTGCTTTTTCCTTGTGCACACAAAAGCTGATGCCAATGCTTTCCTGTCTCACAGCAGCTGATGGTGTCATTATATAACGAGCAATTCCTCAGAGTTAGGCGTTGAGTCAACAGTGCTCACAGAGAAAGATGCATCACGAGGCTATGTTTGCAAGTTTCATACCAGCTATAGAGTTTGAACTGCTTAGTCTCACACTTGGTGAATGTGATGAACGTGGATTCCATTCAGAATGAGTCACTTATCTATTTGAGAATGAGTCACTTATGCAGTTCAGAATGAGTCACTTATTAATTTGAGAATGAGTCACTTATCCATTTGAGAATGAGTCACTTATCCATTTGAGAATGAGTCACTTATTCATTTGAGAATGAGTCACTTATCCATTTGAGAATGAGTCACTTATTAATTTGAGAATGAGTCACTTATCCATTTGAGAATGAGTCACTTATCCATTTGAGAATGAGTCACTTATTCATTTGAGAATGAGTCACATATCCATTTGAGAATGAGTCACTTATTAATTTGAGAATGAGTCACTTATCCAGCTCTCACTTAGCCTTGATGACGGTGAGCACTCCGCTCCTGCTCAGCTGCCTGATTTCGCTCTCGAGCTGGCCAACCAGTCCGGACTCGGTGAGGGCCCGGAGACCGGGGCTGGCAAAGCCCCCGGCCTGCCAGATGGTGTAGCTCCGGTCGTGAGTCACGCCTGCGGGATGGTTGTCAGGTAGGCGGGCACCTGGCTGAAGCGGTACCTTGTTTGAAATCGATCGAATTCTAAACGAACCGGAGGTGGAACTTAAAACCCAACCGGCAATCCAGCCACGAACCCAACCGGAACTCCAAGCAGGAACCAAACCGGAACTCCAAGCAGGAACCAAACCGGAATTCCAAGCAGGAACCCAACCGGAAATCCAAGTAAGGACCCAACCGGAACTCCGATCAGAAACCCAACCGGAACTACAATCAGGAACCCAACCGGAAATCCCAGTAGAAACCCAACCGGAACTACAATCAGGAACCCAACCGGAATTCCGATCAGAAACCCAACCGGAACTCCAATCAGGAACCCAACCGGAACTACAATCAGGAACCCAACCGGAAATCCCAGTAGAAACCCAACCGGAACTACAATCAGGAACCCAACCGGAATTCCGATCAGAAACCCAACCGGAACTCCAATCAGGAACCCAACCGGAACTACAATCAGGAACCCAACCGGAAATCCCAGTAGAAACCCAACCGGAACTACAATCAGGAACCCAACCGGAATTCCGATCAGAAACCCAACCGGAACTCCAATCAGGAACCCAACCGGAACTACAATCAGAAACCCAACCGGAAATCACAGCAGGAACCCAACCGGAAATCCAACAGCAAATCTAACCGAAAGCCCAACTGAAATTTCAAGCAGGAGTCGACATCAAAGCAGTACTCACCAAGCAGCTGGGACCAGGCCAGGCGGGCCGCAGTCCTGGCCGACGGCAGTAGCCGCCAGGGCAGCGCCAGGCTTTGGAACTGCAGCCGGTAGTTGGCCGAGCCGCAGGCGCAGCACTCGGCCGCGGGCAGGCGCAGCAGGGCCGGGTCCCCCAGCACCGGAGCCCGGCAGAGCACCCGGCTGTCGCGGACCCACCAGCCTGCCCGGCCAGCTCCATCGGTCTCCAGCTCGGCCAGAGCGCGAAGTTCGACGCACTCGGCAGTGTCGGAGCTCGCCGCCGACGGCGCCGTCCAGTCGAATTCCAGCTGGTTGCGCTGCCGCCGTCCTCTTCTCCAGCAGTCGGCGGCGCAGGTGAAAGAGACGCAGTCGGCGTCCGGTACGTCGGTCAGCGGCTCCCTGGCCAGCAGGCGGCCGACGTCGCGCCCGACAGTCCGGTGCGGCCTGATGCCGACTGTGTAGGCGCGCAGCTTGGCGCCCGACTCGGCCAGCACGGCGATGACGTAATCACCGTCTGGCTGGTAGTGCCCGCCGAGCAGCATGGCGTTGAGCTCGTCCGAGTCCGTCGCGCCCTGGGCCGGAAACAGCCGGATCCGCAGCGGCTTCACCGGCGCCACTGCTGCCGCGGCCGCCGCCGGTCTGCTGAGGTTGCGGCAGCTGTCGAGAGCCGCACCGAAACCAGCGACGATGCAGGCCGTTGCAGCAATGAACAGCCAGCGAATGGCCGGGCCCGTCTGCATTGAGGTTTCTTAGAATAGGAAAAACACAGAACGCTACTGTAGGCTTAGCGGCCCAGTTTGTAAGTTGCTTTCTGCTCTGCTCTTAACCCCTCAGTCCTCTCGTCTCCACCCAGTCCCGCACCGCCGCTCGCGAATATCTCTCTCTCTCTCTCTCTCTCTCTCTCTGTCTGTCTCGCTCCTCCGGCTCGCCCTGTGTCTCTCAGCTGGGAGCAAAAGCCAATTTCCCGAGGTTTCCTCTTCAACTCCGATACTCCTCCCTGCACGTAATCTTCTTCCAGACTCTCCACTCTGTCTTTCTAGTTTCAGCTATGGGCTTTCAGGCAGCTCTTCCCCATTCTAACAGAGGATTGTAATTAAAATTTGGCGCACCGCTTGACCAACGCGAGAACTGGGAGGAGGGGAGGGGGGCAGACGAAGGCCAAAGTCTGGAAAAGTAGTTTTGAAAGAATTATCGCGCCCGGACACAAAGTGGGCGGGCGCGGCACCCCTGGGAGGCTGAGGGGTGGATTCCGCATTCAATACAATTCCAGCTGACCACAGATGATCGCCACAGGGAGCTGCTCTGCTGTTGGGAAGGGGTTTCCAGTGTCATGGAGGGAGGGGCGGCATTGCCCAGCAGGAGCTCACGCAGCTGTCTGAATCCCATCCCGGATTTCATTTCTTTCCCTTCGAAATGCAGTTTCCCCGTCTCCGCGTGCTTGTTTTTGGCGATTGTTTTAAAGCTGGCGGAAAGTGCCTGACGGTGGGTAGCAAAATCTGAATAACAGATAGGAACGCAAATACAAATGATTTGTCCATGCGACTGTCTGCCTGTCCGTCTGTCTTAGTGTCCGTCTGTCTGTCTGTCTGTCTGTCTGTCTGTCTGTCTGTCTGTCTGTCTGTCTGTCTGTCTGTCTGTCTGTCTGTCTGTCTGTCTGTCTGTCTGTCTGTCTGTCTGTCTGTCTGTCTGTCTGTCTGTCTGTCTGTCTGTCTGTCTATCTGTCTGTCTGTCTGTCTGTCTGTCTGTCTGTGTTAATGTCTGTGTTTACTTGGACCTTTCGTCAGTATTTTTCCCTCCTTACATGGACCACCCGTTTTAACCGGACCCCTTACGTGGACCACCATATATATTTCTACATGAAAGGTTAAAGATGTTTTACATAGACCTATGATGGAGTCTAGCAGAAAACGATCGTGGTCCCTAAAGTTGCTCACTCGAAGTTCTTTTGGTTCCAAGTTACAACGGTTTCAGTTTACCTGGACCTTTTACTCGGTCCACCTAAACCGATTTTCGAGGTCCACGTAAATCGAAATTTCACATGACCCATTTTCAAAAACTGTCTGTTTGGTGTCTGTTTTGTGTCTGTTAGGTAAATTGGTAGCTAAATTTGTCGATTTGTTGTAATCGTGAAAACGTTAATTGTTTTTTGCGATAAAATAACAAATTTGTAAGCAACAATATAATGGATTTGAGGCTTGGACGACAAAGACGGAACTATTATATGCTATTAATTTCAAGACAATTTTTATAAAAAATCACGATATTGCATCACAGCATTGAGTCTCCTCTCCACCTTGAGCTACTAAAAATTCCTCTAAGATCGCAATTGTAAGTGATGCAACTGGCCACCCGTGCTGCAGGGAATGATGTATTTACACAATCACACACTATGAAGTAATGATTGATAACAGGCTGTTTCGTACGAGCTATATACCTGTATCTTATTATGTCAAAGCCAAAACGAAAGCCATATTTGTATCGCTATCTTTGAAAGTCGTAGCTTATCCGAACATTTAAGTGCCTTTAACCAAATTCATTGGACGGAAAATGCAGTGTGATTGGACTAAGTGAGCCGCTCTTATGCTTAAAGGAGCCTCACACTCCTTGAAAGATAGCGGCCTCCAGTGGTTCCCCTAAAACGATGTCCTGTAGCACAGACTAATCTCTACCCCCTTATTTTAGCATGACTGCTTGTCTCATTGTACACAGCAATGTACACTAGTTGTTTGCTTTTTATTAAAACAGCTGATGTCGGGAGATAAGAATTCTAGAATTTTCTGTTTCAAGACTGTACAGTGCGAATAGACACTGGCCAACCAGTGGGGTATCTCAATGGGCACTGTACATTTGCCAGCCACAGAATGTCGCTAACCAATAGGAAAAGGTCTAATGAAATTGGCGTGGGATTGCTTGCTTATAGAAGCCTCGCAATCAGGTCCATTGAAACCCAGACTTACTAAGACCAGAGTTTGTTTAGGCCCCGTTGCAATTGCAACTGCAAGTATAGGAAGAATATCCTGTAGAAAACGGCCAAAATATTTTACGTCGAAAGGATTGAGAAGTGCTGCAAAAAAAGTTTTTTATAAAGTGGACTGGCTATCCCAGGTAAGAAAATTTTCAAAAAAGAATTACTTCTAATTCTAAATAATATTCTACTTAACTTGTAAAAAATTTAAGGCTTTACTGCTTTTCATTTTTAACATGCTTTGTAGGAGTAAAAACACATGGGAGTCGAAAAAATATCCTTGAGAACATCCTAAAGGCTCTGCACTCTGAGTGCGGTAAGCTACGAGTATACTCTACAGTCAATGTCAATATCAAAAGCAAACAATAGCACATTTGCATCAACAACTTATACAGTATTACATTATTTTATACATTTCAGGCAAGTGCTTCCCTAGAACAAAAGCTAAGGACAAGTCAGTAAGTTTTGTTGTAACGTGTTATTAAAATTTTTGATTTTGCGCTTTACTTAAACTATGAACAAATATTGTGGACACAATTCTCCTTTATGTTTTTCTTTGATTCGAAATTCCTATACAGCTACAAAATGATGAGCTTTACATGACCTAAACAGCTGAACTACTACAACCATTTCTTCTACGCTTCATACTCGTACTTCAAAGTAAACAAACAGTAATTGATTAGGGTCCAGCTAACACACCTTGTAAACAACAGACAGACACAGTTAAGATGGTGCCCCGATCTGGAGTCCAGCTAACACACCGTGACACCAACAGACAGACACAGTTAAGATGGTGCCCCGATCTGGAGTCCAGCTAACACACCGTGACACCAACAGACAGACGCAGTCAGTTTAAGATGGTGCTCCGATCTGGGGTCCAGCTAACACACCGTGACACCAACAGACAGACGCAGTCAGTTTAAGATGGTGCCCTGATCTGGGGTCCAGCTAACACACCGTGACACCAACAGACAGACGCAGTCAGTTTAAGATGGTGCCCAGATCTGGGGTCCAGCTAACACACCGTGACACCAACAGACAGACGCAGTCAGTTTAAGATGGTGCCCAGATCTGGGGTCCAGCTAACACACCGTGACACCAACAGACAGACGCAGTCAGTTTAAGATGGTGCTCCGATCTGGGGTCCAGCTAACACACCGTGACACCAACAGACAGACGCAGTCAGTTTAAGATGGTGCCCTGATCTGGGGTCCAGCTAACACACCGTGACACCAGCAGACAGACGCAGTCAGTTTAAGATGGTGCCCTGATCTGGGGTCCAGCTTATAAGCTCTCATTCCCAGACTCTCTTAAGGTCCGATATTCCGCGAGTTCTGATTATCTCTTTTAAATAAATTGAAATGTAGTACCTGTGAATAGTATAAGAATGTTTCCCTTTTGTTTTGCTTTGTATGTTTTTAGTGGTACTTATTACATTTTAGGCAGTCGACAGCAGAAACGAGTTTTCAACGAATTGGTTCCATGACAAAAAGTTTTTTTTCGCATATCCAAAGGCTTTTAACTGTGATCGGCTATGTGAAGAAGGCGTGAAGTATTTTGGTGGCACTATTGCTTCGTTTTTTTCAAATCAGGTAAGCGACTTTAGTATTTGTTGTTGTCGAAGTTAGTTTTGGTAGTAAACGTTAAGTTGTTTTTTAATTCTATTGTTGGTATCAATTTAAGTGAGCGTATTCGAGCGTATCTTTTAACGCTTCTTAATCCTAATGATAGAACAATTTGATTGCATTTTCCTGAACTTTATACAAAGTATTTTATGTAATTGAATTAATTTCATAGGTGGACTTCGTCGTCTCAATTTCAACATCTGCGAACTGTTCGGAAATGTCCATTTCGAACATATCGGCAACAGTGGAGTTGCCACGGGGATGTGCGATGCAAAAATGGCTACCGCAGCCAGTGCATATTCTGGCTTTTGCTCTGCTGATGACGATGTTGCAAAAACAAGGCTCCTCGGAATTCCAAATATCAGTCTACTAGAGGTTCGAGACTATTTACGTGACCGCGGCTATATTGCTATTCAAGCCGACTCAGCTAATGCGGCAGGATCATTTGCATTAAATCACGGCAAAATCCTGTCTGGAACAGCAGTTGTTATTGGGGATGCAAGCCGTCGGGGTGGACCAATTTTTCTGAAAATCTACAAGTGTTCGACTATTTTGCTAATCCGGATTTATACGGCCTTCGAGAATCCGAGGAGCAGGATCAACGAATCCGGCAAAAAATTGCAATGTTTTGTGTTTCTTTAAAATTGTTTCCTTTACGTTAAATCGATTATTTCCATTTGCCTCCGTCTGTGTTTAACCTTAGCTGTCAGTGTTAGGTTTACGCTAAATTTGGTCTATGATTTTCAATCGGTGTGAAGGTTCACCTAAAACACGTTCTGTCGGTGTCCATATAAACCGGTCCAGTTTAAGTAATAAAAATACTGGTGCAATTTCCACTAATGAGAGCCTCTGTCAGCTTCAAAAATAAACAAACTTTTGAAGATCTTTCGTGAACTAAAAAAGGCTCTATTAAAAGTAAAAGAGTCGGTGGTCCATGTAATGCATTAAAACTTCTGAGGTCCAGCTAAACACACAGACACTTGTATGTCTGTCTGTCTGTCTGTCTGTCTGTCTGTCTGTCTGTCTGTCTGTCTGTCTGTCTGTCTGTCTGTCTGTCTGTCTGTGTGTCTGTCTATCTGTCTGTCTGTCTGTCTGTCTGTCTGTCTGTCTGTCTGTCTGTCTGTCTGTCTGTCTGTCTGTCTGTCTGTCTGTCTGTCTGTCTGTCTGTCTGTCTGTGTGTCTGTCTATCTGTCTGTCTGTCTGTCTGTCTGTCTGTCTGTCTGTCTGTCTGTCTGTCTGTCTGTCTGTCTGTCTGTCTGTCTGTCTATCTGTCTGTCTGTCTGTCTGTCTGTCTGTCTGTCTGTCTGTCTGTCTGTCTGTCTGTCTGTCTGTCTGTCTGTCTGTCTGTCTGTCTGTCTGTCTGTCTGTCTGTCTGTCTGTCTGTCTGTCTGTCTGTGTGTCTGTCTATCTGTCTGTCTGTCTGTCTGTCTGTCTGTCTGTCTGTCTGTCTGTGTGTCTGTCTATCTGTCTGTCTGTCTGTCTGTCTGTCTGTCTGTCTGTCTGTCTGTCTGTCTGTCTGTCTGTCTGTCTGTCTGTCTGTCTGTCTGTCTGTCTGTCTGTCTGTCTGTCTGTCTGTCTGTCTGTCTGTCTGTCTGTCTGTGTGTCTGTCAGTCTGTCTGTCTACTTCTATCGATACTTCTTATCTTGCAACCGATATCTATGGTATGAGTCCTATTCATATCCATGCTTTGGAAGTATCATTTTCAATTGTCTATAATAATAGCCAGGTTTTTTTCAAAGAAGGCAGTAGATTGTAAACTACAGCAGACAAAAGTTTTCCTAATTACTTACTTGCCCGGCAACCAAGACTAGTTTACAGCAATGTCTCACCTTAAGAGTCAACATCGACGCAGGGTCAACTGTAGGGACTGCACTCTCGACATCCGCGTTTCCATGGTGCTCCTGGAGATCCAGCCGGGTGAATCTGAGCACTCCGATGGCGCCGATTCCGTATCGTCCTGCGCCTCGCTGGTGCAAAATGATGAGGAAAAACCGGTAAACTACTTAGAGTAGTTTATTAGCTAGTTATTTTCTGGGGTGCAAGCAGTCAGATTCATTCGGCTGACCCCTGAGCAGGCGCACGCTCACACAGGGTGTACAGCGCTCCAGACGTTCTCATTGTCAGGCGAGCTTTGCAAGCTCTCCCTGTTAAAGTGAACATGTTCTGAAACTTTGCATTTAATAAACGAAAAATTCTGGGATTGTAAAAAATCTTGCAGGAGGGAGTTTCTGAGCAGCGCCGAGTTGGTAGCGATGAATCAGCCTTCGGCGAAGGCAGCTGGTCGAGCTCCTCGTTCCCACCGACCAGCCATCTTGTCTGTCGCCTGACCAACAGCTCCGACAGCTGCAGCAGCGGCGGCGATTCTGCGATTGTGCGATCGCCAGTTGAGTTCACTGTACAGCCTGGCAGAGCGAGGCCTGTGTACACGGCGGACAGTGAGTCTAGGGGGCTCCGTGGTAACCAAGGCAACATCGCTTGTGCTTGCTTGAGAAACTTATAATTTACTTAGCAATTTTTTGTGTAGATAGAGCGTTGGGCGCCAGAATGAGTATTCCGTGCCTAGATTAGTATTCGGTGCCTAGATGAGTATTCGGTGCCTAGATGAGTACTCGGTGCCTAGATGAGTACTCGGTGCCTAGATGAGTACTCGTTGCCTAGATGAGTACTCGGTGCCTAGATGAGTATTCGGTGCCTAGATGAGTATTCGGTGCCTAGATGAGTACTCGTTGCCTAGATGAGTACTCGTTGCCTAGATGAGTATTCGGTGCCTAGATGAGTACTCGGTGCCTAGATGAGTATTCGGTGCCTAGATGAGTACTCGTTGCCTAGATGAGTACTCGGTGCTTAGATGAGTGCTCGTTGCATAGATGAGTATTCGGTGCTTAGATGAGTACTCGTTGCATAGATGAGTACTCGGTGCTTAGATGAATACTCGTTGCATAGATGAGTACTCGGTGCTTAGATGAGTACTCGTTGCATAGATGAGTATTCCGTGCCTAGATGAGTATTCGGTGCCTAGATGAGTATTCGGTGCCTAGATGAGTACTCGTTGCCTAGATGAGTACTCGTTGCCTAGATGAGTATTCGGTGCCTAGATGAGTATTCGGTGCCTAGATGAGTGCTCGGTGCCTAGATGAGTACTCGGTGCCTAGATGAGTATTCGGTGCCTAGATGAGTACTCGGTGCCTAGATGAGTATTCGGTGCCTAGATGAGTACTCGTTGCCTAGATGAGTACTCGGTGCCTAGATGAGTATTCGGTGCCTAGATGAGTACTCGGTGCCTAGATGAGTATTCGGTGCCTAGATGAGTATTCGGTGCCTAGATGAGTACTCGTTGCCTAGATGAGTACTCGTTGCCTAGATGAGTATTCGGTGCCTAGATGAGTATTCGGTGCCTAGATGAGTGCTCGGTGCCTAGATGAGTACTCGGTGCCTAGATGAGTATTCGGTGCCTAGATGAGTACTCGGTGCCTAGATGAGTATTCGGTGCCTAGATGAGTATTCGGTGCCTAGATGAGTACTCGGTGCCTAGATGAGTACTCGTTGCATAGATGAGTATTCGGTGCCTAGATGAGTACTCGGTGCCTAGATGAGTATTCGGTGCCTAGATGAGTATGAGCTTCATATGGTGTACTCTATTATCTTTCCAATATATAGTACTAAAATCTCAATCTTTGTATCTCTATCTCTATCTTTTATATCTGACTCTAATACAAAAAATTACAAAGGTAGTTTTCTCAAGTTCGCACTCAGGGATCATAGTTAATTTTTAAATCCAAATATATAAAAAATGGCCCTGAAACGTAAAATATGTTTCTCCTTCAAATACTCGTATGTTGTCCGTTTTATGCGAAACTTGTCACTACTCATTAGTAGAGAGATAGAAACATGTACAGTAAAATTTAGTAGTAGCGAGTTTTACCAACTGGCGAATTTCTTTTCAGCTG